>JABUQX010088361.1:17500-35000 GCA_015478945.1 Trachelipus rathkii
TACCTTTTTGGGCCTTTACCTTTTTGGGCAACCTGAATTTTTTACCTTAACTTTTTTTGGGCTTGACCTTTTTTGAGAACCCGGATTTTTTGAGAACCCGGATTTTTTGAGAACCCGGATTTTTTGAGAACCCTGATTTTTTGAGAACCCGGATTTTTTGAGAACCCTAATTTTTTGAGAACCCTAATTTTTTGAGAACCCTAATTTTTTGAGAACCCTAATTTTTTGAGAACCCTAATTTTTTGAGAACCCTAATTTTTTGAGAACCCTAATTTTTTTGAGAACCCAAATTTTTGAGAACCCTAATTTTTTTGGGAACCCTAATTTTTTGAGAACCCTAATTTTTTCGGCAACCCTAATTTTTTGCAACCCTTCGAAGAAGGGTTGCGCCAAACGGTTGCGTCAGCAACCGTTGTACGTATTACCCCCCCCCAATTTTAACCCCTAATTTTCGACCCCGTGGGTCATTTTTGCCCACGGTAATTTTTGGCTACCCTTTGAATACGTGGGCCATTTTGGCCTCACGTTTAATTTTTGCTACCCTTTGGTTCTTCCATGGGTCATTTTTGGCCCACGGTAATTTTTGGCTACCCTTTGGTCTTCCATGGGTCAATTTTGGCCCACGGTAATTTTTGCCTACCCTTTGGTCTTCCATGGGTCAATTTTGACCCACCCTAATTTTCGATCAACCCTTTGGTCTTCCATGGGTCAATTTTGGCCCACGGTAATTTTATCTTCCTTTAGCGGGGCCTTAGCCCTATTTTTTATGTCTTTACCTTGTTTGACCATGATTATTTCGGTCTTAACCTGTGCCATATTACATGGGTCAATTGGTTGGCCCCGGTAATTTTGGGCATCTTCCTTTAGGGACATAGCCCTATTTTTTGATGTCTTTAACCTTGTTTGACCATGATATTTCGTTTAACCTTGCCAATTACCATGGGTCAAATTTGACCCACGGTAATTTTTTATCCTTCCTTTAGGGACATTAGCCCTTTTTTGAGTTTACCGTGTTGACATGATATTCGATCCCCCTTTGATATACCATGGGGTCTAATTTTGACCACGCTAACTTGTGGCTTTGATTGGTCCCAACCACCGTAAGAATTATTCTAGTTGATGTTTCTTATTAGTTTCATGAATATTAGATGAGTGCCAGGTGAGTTCCAAGTGAGTGCCAATGATTGCCAATGAGTGCCAATGATGCCAAGTGAGTGCCAGATGAGAGTTGCCAGTTAGTGCCACATAAGTGCAAGTAAGAGAGTGCCCACATAGTGCCAACTGAGTGCCACTTTTTCCAAGCCTTTTCTAGGCCTCCCTGAGCTAGATAGCCCTAATAGGTGTCTACCCCTAGCGTTATAGGTATGAGGATTCGGATTGGTGTTATATTACAACTGCTAGGAGCATTCCTTACTATGAGTTAGTCTTTTTCTAACACTTATACACACTATGACACTTTAAGCGCTTACACTCTCCATAGACAGCTTACCATTAAAGCCATATACACTACACTCACACCCACACGCAGATGCACTTCACACTTACACTCACCACACTCGATATTTCTTGATGCCTCAACATTAAATGCCTCAGGCATTGATGTCTCAGCATAAATGCCTCAGCATTGATGCCCCCAACTTTGATGCTCCATCATAAATGCCTCACATTGATGCCCAACTTGAAGGTTCATCTTGATGACGTCATTTGGGATGCCGTTGCATCTTTGAGACCATCTATATTGAGATTCATCTTTGATGAAATCATCTTTTGATGGCTCATCTTACCCACATCGTAGAACAGATTAAATATTTATGTCTAACCTATGTTAATAAGCTGACACTGGACGCAGCATTGATCTCTCCGCGTGATAAGTCCCACGAACCCGCACCCGCAGGTGGCGACCCGCCGCGTTCCCTGGCCCTCCGTCGTTGCGCCCGCAGGCGCAATTTTCCGCGTACCGGCCCGCCGCGTTGCGCCCGCAGGCGCATTTTCCGCGTACCCGCCCGCCGCGTGCGCCCGCAGGCGCAATGTTTCCGCGCCCGAAATGAAATATATATATACATATAAGTCATTATTTTTATTTCATACTTAAACATTTCAAAGAATTTCTTTTCAAATATAACTATGAGTCATTCATTTTTATTTCATAATTAAACATTTTTATTTAAAAACATTTTCGCGAACCTAAAAACTGTAACTCATTACAGACTTATTATTATTATTACTTAAACTTTTTAATTTTATAAATTTTTAAAATTGTATGGTAGAAGAAAGTTCAAAGTGTCGATATAAAATCATTTTATTTACTTACAACTGCCGAAAATTTTATTAAAAAACATAAACTTTACATACCTTAAAGCAGTAAATCAGAAATCAATAGAGTGTGACCTAACAACCAAGGGTATTAGTATGGCTTTTGTTTACTGCTTTACTGCTTTGAACTCATGTTTTACTGTTTAACTCATGTTTACTGCTTTAAACTCATATGTTTACTGCTTTAACTCATATATTTATTAACATTATTATACCTTAAAGCAGTAAAATCAGTAATTCAATAGAGGTGTTACCTAGCAACATAGGGCTTAGTATGCTTTTGTTTACTGCTTTTACTGCTTTAACTCATGTTTGACTGCTTAACTCATATGTTTTACTGCTTTAACTCATATATTTATTAACATTACATACTTAAAGCAGTAAATCAGATAAATCAATAGAGGTGTGACTTAACACCAAGGGGATTAGGTATGCTGTACTGTTTTACTGCTTACTTTCTGCTTACTGCTTAACTTCTGCTTTTACTGCTTTTAACTTTCGCCTTTTTATGCTTTAACTTTCTGGCTTTAGCTGATGTTTTAACTTTCTGCTTTACTGTTTTTAACTTTCTGCTTTACTGTTAACTTCCATTATATTTATAAACATTATGTTTTCTTTTATTTTGTTTTATACTTTTTATTTTATTCTTTTTTCTTTTTATTTTATTTTTATTTTTTACTTTTATATTATTTATTTTGTTTTAATACTTTTTATTTTATTCTTTTTATTTCTTTTTATTTTATTTATTATTTTACTTTTTATTATTTTATTTTAGTATTTTTTATATACTTAGTGTTATACTTCATGCCCTATTGTCTATTATTTTGGAACACCATACACATCCGCCACACACACACACACACACACACACACACAGCACACACACACACACTTACACTTATACCACACATTCACTATGACACTTCATACCCACCATGCACATTGGCACTACATTATACCCGATAGCACACTACATTACACTTATACACACACAACACACAGATTTTACTACACAAATTTACTTACACTCACAACAGATTTACTTACCACACACAGCACACACACCAGATTATACCTACACACGATTTACTTACACTTCACACAGATTTAATTAACATCTCACACACAGATTTACTTACCACACACACACACACACACACCACACACACACACACAGTTTTACTTACACACACAGATTTACTTACAGTTCACACACAGATTTACTTACAACACCACACACACACACACACACACAACACCCACACACATACAGACACGCACACTCACTTACACACCCACACCCACGCACAACCCTCACTTACACATATAACGTATAATTTATTAAAACAATTTATGTTTTAATTAAAAACACCTACATTTATATTACTCATTCAAATTTAAACTAAAAATTATTTCAAAGTTTTTCTTAAAACTTCTATAATAAATCAATCAGTGATCTTTGAACAAAGAATTTATTATTAACTGTTAATACTTTTTGTTTATAAATTTTATAAACTAACAAGTTTTAAAATAACTTTTACTATAAAAACAAATTTTGAAATTTTATTAAAAAACATATATTTCGTACCTTAAAGCAATAAATCAGTAAATCAGTAAGGTCAGCCCCTTGCACCCCTCTACACCAAGCTATGCCACGTTGTTCTATTTGACTTACTTGCGTTTACTCCATCTTTAGCGATGTAATAAGTATTAAACAATACAAAATAATCTTCTCGCTAAACATAACATGTATGTTATAAAATCATCTAAGTTTTTATTTAAAAATAACAATTATTCACTTACATTTATATTATTCGCTCGATGTTAACTAAAAATATTTCAAAGTTTTTTAAATAATTCGGATTTTCTTTATTATTATCTATGTACATTGACAATCCAACACGAGAAAACACAACAACCCGCACTCGTTACAGATACGAAACTGACCTCTCTCTGTAAAATGGGTTGAAATAACTACTTTAGCCCTAAATTTAGGATAATCCTTTTTGTACCCCGGGGCGATTTAGGCCTAACGTAGTTATTGCACCACATTTTACAGAAAAAGGTCAGTTTGAAATATATTTTGACCTGGTATTAGGTCTAAATCGCCCCGGGGTACAAAAAGGATTATCCTAAATTTAGGCCTAAAGTAGTTATTTCAACACATTTTACAGAGAGAGGTCAGTTTCGTATCTGTAAGGAGTGCGGGTTGTTGTGTTTTCTCGTGGTTGGATTGTCAAGTACATAGATAATAATAAAGAAAATCCAAATTATTTAAAAAACTTTGAAATATTTTTAGTTAACATCGAGCGAATAATATAAATGTAAGTGAATAATTGTTATTTTTAAATAAAAACTTAGAATGATTTTAATAAAATACATGTTATGTTAGCAGAGAAGAACTTATTTTGTTATTTTTATACTTATTACATCGCTAAAGATGATGTAAAGCAATAAGTCAATAGAACAAAACGTGGCATAGCTTGGTGTAGAGGGGTGCTAGGGGCTGACCTTACTGATTTTCTGATTTATTGCTTTAAGGTACGTAAAATATTTGTTTTTAAAATTTCATAAAATTTTACTAAAAGTTATTTTAAAACTTTAGTTATAAATTTATAAACAAAAAGTATTAACGGTTAATAATAAATCTTTGTTCAAAGATGATGATTTATTATAGAAGTTTAAGAAACTTTGAAATATTTTTAGTTATATTTGAATGAATAATATAAATGTACGTGTTTAAATTAAAAAACATTAAAATTTTTTTAATAAATTATCACGTTATATGTGTAAGTGACGTGTGCGTGGTGTGGTGTGTAAGTGAGTGTGCGTGTGTGTGTTAGTGTGTGTGGTGTGTGTTGTGTGTGTGTTGTTGTGTGTAAGTAAAATGCATGTGTGTGAGTGTAAGTAATTCTGTGTGTGTAAGTAAATCTGTGTGTGTGTGTGTGTGTTAAGTATGTTATGTTCGTAGTTTAAGTAAATCTGACTTGTGATGTAAGTAAATCTGTGTGTAAGTAAATCTGTGTTGTGTGTGTGTAAGTAAATCTGTTGAGTTGTAAGTTAAATCTGTTTGTAAAGTAAATCTAGTGGTTGTGTGTGGTTATAAGTGTAAATGTAATGTCTATGGGTAAATGTAGGTGTCATAGGCATGTGGGTATAAGTGTCATAGTGAATGTGTGTATTAAGTGTAAGTGTGTGTGTGTGTGGTGTGTGTGTGTGTGTGTGTGTGTGGGTGTGTATGTGTGTTCTAATATAATAATAACAATAGGCATGAAGTAAATAACACTAGTATAATAATAAAATAATAAAAATAAAATATAATAAAAGTTAAAATAATAAATATTAAAAAATAAAAAGAATAAAAGAATAAAAAAATAAAAGGGATTAAAAACAAACTAAAATGAGAGTAAAGTTTAAAGAATAAATTAAAGAAAAAATAAAAAGAATAAAAGAATAAAATAAAAAGTATTAAAACAAAATAAAAAACATAATGTTAATAAATATATGAGTTAAAACGGTAAAGCAGAAAGTTAAAACAGTAAAGCAGAAAGTTAAAACAGTAAAGCAGAAAGTTAAAGCAGTAAAGCAGAAAGTTAAAAAAGCAGTAAAGCAGGAAGTTAAAGCAGTAAAGCAGAAAGTTAAAGCGGTAAAGAACATTAAAACAAAAGCATACTAATCCCCCCTTGGTTTAGGTCACCACTCTACTTCGATTTATTGTTTTTCATGTTTATTTTATAATGTTAAATAAATATTAGTTTAAAGCAGTAAAACATAGAGTTAAAGCAGTAAAACATGAGTTAAAGCAGTTAAAGCAGTAAAACAAAAGCATACTAAGCCCTATGTTGCTAGGTCACACCTCTATTGATTACTATTACTGCTTTAAGTATATATGTTAATAAATATATGAGTTAAAGCAGTAAAACATATGAGTTAAAGCAGTAAAACATGAGTTAAAGCAGTAAAACATGAGTTAAAGTCAGTAAAGCAGTTAAACAAAAAGAATATAATTACCCCCTGGTGTTAGGTCACCACCTCTATGATCTTTTCTTGATATTACTGCTTTAAGTATGTAAAGTTTATGTTTTTAATAAATATCTTACAGTTGTAGTAAAATAAAATGAATATATATCAGACCCTGGATTTTTTCTTCTTACATACAAGTTTTAAAAATTTATTAAAATTAAAAAGTATTAAGTAAAAAAATAAAAGATGTCTGTAATGAGTTACAGTTTTACGTTCGCGAAAATGTTTTTAATTAAAAATGTTTAAGTATGAAAAAAAAATGAATGACTCATAGTATATTTGAAAGAAATTCTTTTGAAATGTTAAGTATGAAATAAAAAATGAATGACTTTATTAGTATATATATATATATAGCGTGGGAATATTGCGCCTGCGGGCTGCACGCGGCGGGCGGGTACGCGGAAATATTGCGCCTGCGGCGCACGCGGCGGCGGGTTACGCGGAAAAAATTGCGCCTGCGGAGGCACGCGGCGGGCGGAACGCGGGCGGGTCGCACCTGCAGGTGCGGGGTTGTGGGACTTCACGCGGAGAGATCAGGCTGCGTCCAGGTGATCAGCTTATAACATAGGTTAGACATTAATGATTAACTCGTGTTTCTACGGATGTGGGTGTAGAGATGACACAAAGATGATTTCATCAAAGATGAATTATCAATATAGTAGATGGTATCAAAGATGACGCCATCAAAGATGAGTCATTAAAGATGAACCTTCAAAGTTGAGGGCATCAATGCTGAGGCATTATGATTGGGAGCATCAAAAGTTGGGGCACAATGCCTGAGGCATTATGTGAGACATCATGCTGAGGCATTAATGTTGAGGCATCAAAAAATCGAGTGTGTGAGTTAAGTGTAAGTGCAGATCTGCGTGTGGGGTGAGTTTAAGTGTTTATGGTTTAATGTAAGTGTCTATGGAGAGTGTAAGCGCTTATAAGTGTCATAGTGTGTATAAGTGTTAGAAAAAGACTAACTCATAGTAGGAAGCATCCTAGCAGGTTGTAATATACACCAATCGAATCCTCATACCTTATAACCTAGGGGTAGACACCCATATTAGGGCTATTCTAGGCTCAGGGGAGGCTAGAAAAGGCTTGAAAAAAGTGGCACTCAGTTGGCACTATGTGGCACTCACTTGGCACTATGTGGCACTCACTTGGCACTCATTGGCACTCACTTGGCACTCATTGGCACTCATTGGCACTCATTGGCACTCACTTGGCACTCACCTGGCACTCATCTAATACTCATAGAACACTAATAGAACATCACTAGATACTTCTTACGGTGGTTGGGAACCATCAAAGCCATCAAGTTAGCGTGGGTCAAAATTGACCCATGGTATATGGCAAGGTCAAGACCGAAATATCATGGTCAAACAAGGTTAAGACATCAAAAAAGGGCTATGTCCCTAAAGGAAGGATAAAAAATTACCGTGGGTCAAATTTGACCCATGGTATATGGCAAGGTTAAAACCGAAATATCATGGTCAAACAAGGTAAAGACATCAAAAAATAGGGCTATGTCCCTAAAGGAAGGATGCCCAAAAATTACCGTGGGCCAAAAATGACCCATGGTATATGGCAAGGTTAAGACCGAAATATCATGGTCAAACAAGGGAAAGAACATCAAAAAATAGGGCTTAAGCCCCTAAAGAAGATAAAAATTTACCGTGGGCAAAATTACCCATGGAATACCAAAGGGTTGATCGAAAATTAGGGTGGGTCAAAAATTGACCCATGGAAGACCAAGGGTAGGCAAAAATTACCGTGGGCCAAAATTGACCCATGGAAGACCAAAGGGTAGCCAAAAATTACCGTGGGTCAAAATTGACCCATGGAAGACCAAAGGGTAGCCAAAAATTAACGTGGGCCAAAAATGACCCACGGAAGACCAAAGGGTAGCCAAAAATTACCGTGGGCAAAAATGACCCACGGTCGAAAAAATTAGGGGGCATAAAATAGGGGGGTAATACGTACAACGGTTGCTGACGCAACCGTTTGGCGCAACCCTTCTTCGAAGGGTTGCAAAAAATTAGGGTTCTCAAAAAATTAGGGTTCTCAAAAAATTAGGGTTGTCAAAAAATTAGGGTTCTCAAAAAATTTGGGTTCTCAAAAAATTAGGGTTCTCAAAAATTAGGGTTCTCAAAAAATAGGGTTCTCAAAAAAATTTAGGGTTCTCAAAAAAATTTGGGTTCTCAAAAAATCCGGGTTCTCAAAAAATCAGGGTTCTCAAAAAATCCGGATTCTCAAAAAATCCGGGTTCTCAAAAAATCCGGGTTCTCAAAAAAGGTCAAGCCCAAAAAAAAGTTAAGGTAAAAAATTCAGGTTGCCCAAAAAGGTAAAGGCCCAAAAAGGTAAAGGCCCAAAGGTCAAAGGCCAAAAAGGTCAGTCAGGTAAAAAAAATTTGGGCTCAAAAAAATACGGTTTGCCAATTTTTGGTGGGGTAAAGAGGTCAAAAAAAGGTCACAAGGTAAGATGGGGTAAGGTTATGGAATAGCTCTCCTACTACTGGGGATGGCTGCAAATATGTCGTCAACATATCTCAGCCATGTTGATTGATGGAGGGAGGGGTGGGGGAGGATGTGGAAATGTTCTAAAAGTTCCATATAAATGTTACTTAAAGTGGGGGATAAAGGGGACCCCATGCTCATTTAATTATTTACTTATTTATATGTTTCCAGTGATTTTTTATAATTGTGATTAGTGCTTATGTAATTAAAACTTTACTCTTAATGTTGTTTTAGCAATCAAGGGCTTTTTAACAATAAATATAACAAGGCGTTAACAGCTTTATTTAACTATATATATATATATATATATATATATATATATATATATATATATATATATATATATATATATATTATACTTTATATATATATATATATATATATATATATATGTTATATAATATATTATATATAATTAAATACTTGAGTTAGTGCATTAAATTATGTTTTTTTGGGGGGGAACCGTTTTTTATTGTTAATTCTATGACTAACTTTAATTTTAATAATATTTCAAGCTACTTTTTATTTTTTCTTTATAATTCTAAAGTATTTTATTAATATTTTTATTATTTTATTTCTTTAATTAAATATTTTTTGTTAAAAAATATTATTTATTATGTATAGTATTTAAACATTTTTATTTATAAACATAGTATTTAAAAATAATTTTATACTCTAAATTCACTAATATGATATCCGCCAACTGCTTTGGGCACGGGTTAGTCCTATTTTTAATGTGTTAAAAGCGTTATTTAAGTAGCGGCTATTCTGCCCTTTTTCTTTTCAATTTTGCATAATCTTATATATTTATTATGTAATAATTTCATTTATTTGACCAACTTTAGCAAAAAAATAAGAGAATATTATCGTAACATTATGAAATTTGCAAAAATAGATAGTTTCTAAAATGTCAACTCGTGCTGAGCACGAGTAGCACGAGTGCAGGAGTCGCCTCTGATATATATATAGTATATATATATATATAATATATATCTCTATATTAATTAATATAATATTAATATATATTTATATATAGATATTTATAAATTATAATATATATTAATATAATTAATATTTATATATATTTATATTATATTATATATTTATATATATATGGAAGGACTTAGTCTGGGGTCTCTTCTTTAGTCCCCCTATATAAGTATATGATGAGTTTAAAAGTTTTGTAGTTCACAACTACGTTAGCAATGATAGGCCACTGCAATTATCTCTTTAGTAAAATGAAACTCTAGGTTTCACACTTATCTTTTTATGAAATAGGACGCAAAGTCCTGAGGTAATTATCTTTTTAGTAAGCGCAAACAAAGTTTGCAATACCTTATCTTTTTATGAAATAGGAAACAAAAGTCTCCTTTCAATTATCTTTTTAAATAAAGTAACTCAAGGTTACTTGGGAATTTAAAATAAATTCAAATATAGAAGACGATTTATTCAAAGAAAGAGTAAAGTTGTAACACAAGTAAAGTTGTAACAAAGTCCCTTCTGTTAGATACTCTTTTGTAGGCGGAATTGCAAGTCGCAGCCTTTTCCAGTGTGTTTTTCAAACTTGCCTCTGACTCTTCGTTAAAGCGAAAATTGGTGATCGAAATTCGGAGTCGCAGACTTTTCTAAATTTACCTCCCTTGCCAAAAGTGGTGTTTGAAGTTTGGGGAGTTCTGGAGAGAGTATCTTCAGTGAGACTTATTTCTTCTGATTCTTAATAATTGCTCGAGTACCTCAACAGAACAGGTTTATATACTTTTTCACTTCGACTTATGCTAAAATTTTGCTCGCGCAAATTTTAGCATAAGTACGAACATAAATTGAAAATTTTTACAAAGTTAAATGAAGTGACTACATTACTTCCGCGCTAAAAAACGGAGTGAAAAAGTTATGTTATAAATAATTATAAAAGATATAAAAATTAACCTTCATTTAAATGTGTATACATATTTGTGGGCATTTAACAATGCACACAAACATATAAACATTTCAATGGGGCAAAAATAAGAACTAAAATAACATAAATTTAAAGTACTTTCAAATGCAAACATATCTAATTATATCCGAAGACATAAGTAGATATATAAACATTTGAATTTTGCAAAAAATAGTATACATGAAATTTAAATAATATTCAAATACGAGCATTTAACTGGTCACCATTCCCGAAGATCTAAACATATATACACAAATATTTGAATACATAAAAATAAAATAATGTTATATTTACAGAAAATAAAAGGTGCATTTAAACCAAGCATATTTGGTTATATCCGTTAGATATAAACAAACATTACAAACATTTAAATGGATTTAAAATACAAAATGTACAAATAAATTAGTATATATATATTAAAAATATTTCACATTAGTTTGTTTGGAGAATGTTACTTGACGCCTCGGGTTTCTTCGTAAAGGAGGTTCTTCTTCTGTTGGCACTGATTGTGCGGGAACATCGGATGGTGTTGAAGGAGAATCTTCTGACAAAACATCGGGTGATGAAGGAGCATCTCGTGGTACAACATCTGAATTTATTACAGGAGGCATATATGCAGGTTTCAATCGATCAATGGAGACCATATCAGTTCTTCCCGTTGGGTACTGTAACTTGAAACATCGATCGAACCGTTGAAGCACAAGGAAAGGTCCGGTGTAAGGAGCTTCTAACGTCTTTTTGATGCGATCGACGCGTACGTATACATGTGTACATGTTTTTAAAGCTTCAGGGATGAAAGAAACATCGCGTGACGTATGCAAAGGTGGAGATTGTCTGAAATCGAGTTCTTTCATTCTAGCGATAAATTTTTTCATAAAGACTTCAAATTCTTGTTTTGAAGAAGGATTTGAAGGAAAGAGATCCGCGGGTAATAAAGGTGTTTTTCCTATTACAGCTTGAAAAGGAGAGTAACCTGAATCATTAGGTATACATCGAAGGCTAAAAAGGATGATGGGCAATGAGAGTAACCAATCAGTCTTTCTAGCCATTATTGCTGCTTTCAAAGATCGGTGAAACCTTTCGATTTTTCCATTAGCTTGGGCATGGTAAGATGACGTTCTAAGTCGATGGAAACCAATTAAGGAAGATAGTTCTGAGAAAAATTCACTTTCAAACTGAGGTCCGCGATCCGTGATGACATATAAAGGCACGCCGAATCTAGAGATCCACTGTAAGAAAGCGTAAGAGACAGATTTTGCAGTGGTGTTTTGAAGAGGAAAGGCTTCCATCCATCTTGTGTTTCTATCAATACAAGTGAGAAGATATCGAAACGTTGCTGAAGATTCTTGAATAGCGGTGGTTGAAGGTAAAGGTCCAACAATGTCAATATGTACGGTTTCAAAACGCTGGGAAGGAATTTCTAATGGAATAACAGGTTGCTTTGTATGGCGTTGAATCTTGGAACTTTGACATTGATGACAAGATTGAGTCCATATACGAATATCTTTATCCATATTGGGCCAGAAGTAGCGCGTCTTCACTAATCGAAGAGAAGCTTTGACACCTGGATGAGACATGCCGTGAAGATCTTGAAAAACTTGTTCACGATTTTGCTTAGGAAGAAATGGACGAGGATGAGGAGTAGTAGTTTCGCACCAAATTTGAAGATTGTCATAGAGTGGGAAAGCATGAAGTCTTGGCTTGTAAGTTTGTAATTCTTCATCAGTGGCTTGTGATCGTGCAATAGCAGGAAGATCAACTGGATCGATGGAAGTAGATGATATGGAGCGTGATAAAGCATCAGCTACCACGTTATCTGATCCTTTAATATATAAGGCTGAAGAGACGTATTCCAAAATGATAGAAAGATGTCTTTGCTGGCGATCGCTCTTTGCTGGATTTCTGCTATAAAAAGCAGAGACAAGGGGTTTATGATCTGTACACAAGACGACATCTCTACCTTCTAAAAAGTGTTTAAAATGAAGAACAGCAAAATATGCTGCTAAGAGTTCTCTGTCGAAAGCTGAATATTTTCTTTGTTGGGTAGTCAATTTCTTGCTGTAAAAATCAATTGGTATTGGTTCGCCATCAATCATCTGATGCAGTGCAGCTCCGATGGCGACTTGGGAAGCGTCAGTGACCAGTTGGAGATGAGTGACATCTGGATGAGAGAATTGGAGAGCTGCTGCGTTAGCTATGGCAGTTTTAATTTCCTGAAATGCTTTAGAGGCTTCCGGAGACCAAGAAAGAGAACTAGATTTGTTAGGACAAAGTTTGACCAATTCCGAAAGTGGAAAAACTAAATTAGCAAAATTAGGAATCAAACGACGGTAATATCCCACCATACCAAGGAAACGACGAAGACTAGAATAGTCAGTTGGCATAGGATAGGCGGAAATTTCAGACTTCTTAGAATCAGGTGTACTAAGGCCATGGGAAGAAATATGATAACCTAAAAAGTCTAGAGATGATTGCATAAATAAACACTTTGGAACAGAAATACGAAGGTTGTTATCATGTAAAATTTGAAATATTTGACGCAAATGTTCTTTGTGTTGTTCTTGATTCTCTGAGAAAATTAATAAGTCATCCAGATATACAAAAACAAAAGGAATATCTCGAAATATTGAATCCATATAGCGTTGGAAAGTAGCTCCAGCATTACGAAGACCAAAAGGCATAGAAACAAACTCAAAAAGACCAAAAGGGGTCGTAATGGCAGTCTTTTCTATATCTTCTGGATGAATAGGGATCTGATGATATGCCCTGAGAAGATCTACTTTACTGTATACATGCGTACCGTGAAGTTTATGAGACAAACTGTTAATATATGGAAGAGGATAACGATCTGGTTTTGTCACAGAATTTAAAGTTCTAAAATCACCACATGGACGCCATTCACCTGGAGCTTTCTTAGGAACGAGGTGAAGAGGTGATGACCAAGGGGATTTAGAAGGACGAATAATACCAGCTTTTAAGAGAGTATTAAACTCAATTTTTGCAACTGCTAATTTATCCTCTGTTAGACGACGAAATTTAGCATAAACAGGGGGAGCGTCACTTGTCTCTATACGGTGAAAAATTTTAGATTTATACTCAGAATTTTGTAATGGATTAATAGGTGACGTTAGAGATGGGAAATCCTCCAAAAGTTGAGTTACTACTGGATGAGAAGGAAATGTATTAAAAATTGGAGATGGCACAGAACCATTTAGAATTCGAATAGGAGCATGTAGGTTCGTAGTGGAATCCAAAACAAGTTTTTGACCACAATCCAAAATTAATTTAAAATGATGGAAGAAATCCATACCGAGAAGGGGGGGTTGCTATGTCTGAAACTAGAAAGGTCCATTGAAATTCACTGCGAAGGGATGGTAACGTCAAAAATGCTGTAAGTTCACCATGACACTTAATAGGAGTATTATTTGCTGCAGTACATGAAACTGCAGTAGGAGAAAGAGAAAAATTACGTGCCATCGATATAGGAAGGGCTGTTATACATGCGCCAGTGTCGACTAAAAAGTCTATGGTTTTTCCAAAAATACAAACAGCAGTTTTGAAATGCGAGCCCAAAATGGCGCTTATTGGATCTCGCTCTATTCGTTTTTTGAAGTAGGAATAGGTTATGAGGCACGAGAAGATGCAGGTGAAGAAGATCTGGAAGAGGGATATATTTGTAAACCTTGTTTGTTTGGCCATTGACACCAAGGCTTGCAATTCCTAGCTTGTGTACCAAAATATAAGTGTAATCGACAAACATTAGGTTTCTGATCGTTATAAAACGGCTTAAGGCCAAAAGGAATAGAAGATATTGAAGTAGTAGGCTTATGAAAATTGTTAACAGGATTTGTAACTACAGGAGCACAGCTTGCTGCAGTTTGAGACGAAGGATTGACAAATGGTAAAAGATCGTTGGCTAATGCGCCTAATTGTTCCAATGAGAGAGAAGTTTGGGCGGCAATAACAGGACGAATAGAGAAAGAAAGAGCGTCAAGAAAACGAAGGCGCACGATATCTTCACCGACATTTAATTTAGATGCTAAATTTAAAATGTCGCGAAGATACGCAGATGGTCTACCAGTAAAAGGTTGTTTGGACAGTAGCTCCTGAAACATTTCTGTTTTGCTCTGTTCGAATAGGGAAATGATAGATTCCTTAAGGGAAGAATAATTTTTACTCTCGAGTTCAGAAGGAGAAATGCGAGAAACAACTTCTGCAGGAAGGTTAGAAAGAGTGTGATAAAAACGAGTTTGTTCCGAAGTAATTCTAGCAAGGAAAAATTGGGCCTCTAAAATATGAAACCAGGAAGAAACGGCAGCCTCTAAAAATACAGGAACTTTAATCCTTACCTGAGCCAAAGCAGCAGTGTCCGATTCCTCGTTGTCCGACATTGATATTCAGTTACTGTTGAAAGATTTGGAGGGTTGATTGAAGATGCTGGGTGTTCTTCTTGTTCTTCTATTGAACAACTCTGGGATCACCAATTATATAGGGAAGGACTTGGGGTGATGTAGGTGGTCTCTTCTTTAGTCCCCCTATATAAGTATATGATGAGTTTAAAAGTTTTGTAGTTCACAACTACGTTAGCAATGATAGGCCACTGCAATTATTTCTTTAGTAAAATGAAACTCTAGGTTTCACACTTATCTTTTTATGAAATAGGACACAAAGTCCTGAGGTAATTATCTTTTTAGTAAGCGCAAACAAAGTTTGCAATACCTTATCTTTTTATGAAATAGGAAACAAAAGTCTCCTTTCAATTATCTTTTTAAATAAAGTAACTCAAGGTTACTTGGGAATTTAAAATAAATTCAAAAATAGAAGACGATTTATTCAATGAAAAAGTAAAGTTGTAACACAAGTAAAGTTGTAACAAAGTCCCTTCTGTTGAGATACTCTTTGTAGGCGAATTGCAAGTCGCAGCCTTTTCCAGTGCGTTTTTCAAACTTGCCTCTGACTCTTCGTTTAAAAGCGAAAATTGGTGATTGAAATTCGGAGTCGCAGAACTTTTTCCATAAATTTACCCCTTGCCAAAAAGTGCGTGTTTGAAGTTTGGAGGATTTCTGGAGAGAGTATCTTGAGTGAGACTTATTTCTTCTGATTCTTAATAATTGCTCGAGTACCTCAACAGAACGGGTTTATATACTATTTCACTTCGACTTATGCTAAAATTTTGCTCGCGCAAATTTTAGCATAAGTACGAACATAAATTAAAAATTTTTACAAAGTTAATAGAGGAGTACTATATATATATATATATATATATATATAATATAATATATTATAATATATATATATATATATATATATATATATATTATATATATAATATATTATATATAATATATATATATATATAATATAAGTGAGTGTCCTGGATTGCGGATATAGCTGGTGGTGGCGGACATGAAATAAGAGGGGATGGGAGGAGTAAATGAGCAAGAAGGGGCAGTGATCAGATGGAGAAGTTGAAGAACAAGAGAACGAGACGAAATTATGAACGGGAAATGCAGGAAACCCTAAGATTGAGAAGAAAACGAAGACTTGCAGGATGTCATTAAGGAAGTGGCAGAGAACTCTTGTAAAGATGGGTAGGAGGTACTAGGAAGAGACATACACCATGGTGGTGGAACGAAAAAGTGAAAAAAGCAATTAAGGTAAAAACAGGAAAAATGAAGAAGTGGCTGAAAAGAAGAACAGCGCACAGGCAAGGAATGAGGCAGAGAGAATGAGGAGGGCAAAAAAGATGGAGACGGAGAGAATGGCAGGAGAAATAACGAGAGATGTGGGCGAAGGGAAGAAAAAGCTATTTAAGATGGCGAAGGCGTATAGAAAACCAAAAACCGTAACTAGAAATATAAAAGATAGAAACGGAGAGATTCTTGTGAGACCGGAAGAAAGAAATGATAGATGGACCGAATACTATGAAGATCTGCTAAATGTAGAATACAGAGAACAAGAGGAAGAAGCTGTAGATCAGACGAGGGAGGAGGAAGAGGATGGAGGAAGGCGGAGAGATAACGGTAGAGGAATATGAGGAGGCTATAAAAAGGATGAAGAAGGGTAAAGCCCCAGGAGAGATGGGAGTGGTGTGGAGTTGTGGTGGAGGGAGGAGAGGAGCTGAGAAGGGAGAATCATCAGTTTGATGAAACAAGTGTTGGAGAGAGGGAAAGTTGCCGGAAAGGTGGGGCAAAGCAATAATAATACGATATTATAAAGGTTAAAGGAGATGCAGGGAAAGCTGTAATAATTACAGAGGCATTTCACTGATTGACCATCTGACGAAAATTTACGAAAGAATATTGGAGAGGAGGCTGAGAGAGAGGTAGAGCCGAGACTCGGAAAAGAACAGTATGGGTATAGAAGAGGAAGAGGAACGACGGACCTCTTATTCACACTAAGAATGGTTTCACTGAAAAGGCATTTGATTTGGTGCCAAGGAAAAAGCTCTGGAGAGCTATGGAGAGGAATTATGGAGTGAGGGGTAGATTAAAGAAGGCAATAGAAAGTATGTATGAGAAATGCAGTTGTAATGTTAGAACTGAGTGCGAGAACGATAGATGGTTTGAGGTGAAAACAGGAGTGAAGCAGGGGAGTGTTTTATCTCCACTGCTGTTTATATTATATTTAGACGTGGTGATAAGGAAAGTGAGGGAGAGACTGGGAGAATTTGAAGGGGACATAATGGCATATGCGGACGATCTGGCATGTTGGAGCGAGA
>JABUQX010088362.1:0-12924 GCA_015478945.1 Trachelipus rathkii
TTATACACAAAATAAATTTTAAAGAATACGTTTCACTCCAAAGGGGGGGACAGCGCAATTTTTTAATATAAAAAATACTATAAAATAGAAAAAAGCAAAAAAACTTTTCTATAAAGAAAAAAAAATAAGAAACAAGTAACTTTAAATAATTTTAAGAAAGCGTACTTAGCTTTGTAATTTTAAAAGTATTCATTAACCTTTAACATTTAAAAAATAAGTAACTAACTAGTACGTAGCAATTAATATTAAAGTCATTTAGTAACATATAGCATTCGAAAATAAGAATTCAACTAACCAATTATAATTAAGTCAGCATTGCTTTGTTTTAACTAACCATTCAATTTCGATGTTTAACATTTTATCAAGTATGATTAGGCGACCTTAACTGTTACAAAATATAAGAAAAGTATAAAGTATTTCAACACAGTTAAAATATTTCAGAAATGAAGTTCGGAAAACTGATCTTGTTGCTACTTACCATCCTATCAACATGTCAAAACAGTCTAGTAAAAGAAAAGGAAGAAACAAAGATCCTGCCTGGTTTAGTCTTATACCGTACTGGTGAAGTAAGTTTCATAGAAGGATACCTAGATCTAATTATTTCCTTAGAATGTCCATCGGACATCAAAGAAACAATCACTAGGACAACTAAGCTAGTAAATAGCATCAAAGAATCATTCCTACCGTCTTTCGAAACCACGTTTCTGAATGTTTCAACCCACCAAAGGGCTCATCAATGGGAATTCAAGCTAATGACCATTCGAGTAAAAGTTCTAGCCCAGAAATTGAATGAAGTAAGTGAATTACCTTGGATCTCACCACGATCAAAAAAGAAACGAGCCGCTTTCGAGTTCGGAGGAGACGTCCTCAACATTCTTTTTGGTACGGCAACGGACAAACAGGTAAAACTACTCAGAAAGAAAATAAACATCTTAGGCAACTATGCCTCCACCTCAAATTTACTAATAACCGAGCTAAAAGAGCAATTAAAAGCGAACACTCGCACATTAATGAATTATAGGGATAGCTTACAAAAATTGATAGAGTTCCAAACCAGTTTAAGTGCTACGCATAATATCATAAACCAAATGGGAAGTATAAGGGCTTTGATAAATTTAATTGAACAAACCGTTTATAACATACACCAAATCCACCAATTGGTGATAAACTCACTTCAATTGGCAAAAAATAAAATCACTAATTCACAACTCTTTTCTCCAATATTCTTAATGCCTTTTGTATTGGAGATGAACGAAGAAACAAAACTACACACGGTTATACCCCTAGAAACAAAAACATATCAATCCTTCTTAACTTACTCTTGGACTATTCAATCTGCTGCTAGCCCCTATGAACTAATTACTTTAATTCCTTTTATCTCAGTGGAGAAATTCACTTCTCATAAACTCATACCTTTTCCCACTCATCTTCCTTTGAATCAATCTTTAGTTCGAGTTATGTACAATGACCCAAACAACTACTTCTTTGTGAATTATGGTCAACGGAAATACACCTATCTTAAAGAATCGGCACACAATCTTTGTCGACATTTAGGCCAACTAGCCGTTTGCCCCCAATCCCAAGTATTTGCTTCCATTGATGATCAGTCTTGTTTGTTAGCTTTGATCTTAAATTTCACCAATGACTTTTCACATTGCCCTATTGCAGAATATAAATCTATGGAACCTTATACTGTCACTTTAGGACATTTCACCCTTATTTCTTTTTCAGAAAAAACTAGGGCTTCCATCGCATGTGAGAAACCCAATTCTATGCAGCATGTCTATGACTATGTCTTTACTATTCCTCACAGATGCGCTTTCATTTCTTCTAAATTTCAGTTTAAGAATCCCATTCATTTGGAAAAGAACATCATACTCTCTTCTTTAATTTCTTATTCTGATCATGTTTTATTCAACTTCTTATCTCATGTTGCTTTACCTAACATTTCTTCCGTCTTGTTTCCTAAGTTTCAAGCTTTGAAGGAAATTCATTGGAATCAAAGACTAGATCAGTTGAATCAATCTATGCATCCCTTTACCCCGTATTTCCCACAAATCAAATTCATCCCATATATTGGAGGAGGAACTTCCGGAACCATCTTTTTCCTCACGGTTCTTGTTATCGCGTATTTTGTTTGGACTAGAAGAGCATACCTTTGTAGCAAGTGCATACCAAAAGTATCGAATCCAGCTGAAAGCATCCCACTTCAGGTCATCCCAACATCTAATGTCCGAATACAACTAGCACCTGAAGATGCACCCTCAGATAACATGGTTCAGATTAGATCTCTGCCACGTTCTCCAACCCCAGCTCAACGATTGACTATACTTCCTCGACCTCCTATGCCCCTTCCTAATCCTCGCGCTATTACTTCTTCTGAAGATCCCGTGACGTATGCAACTTAAATCAAGTCTTTAAGTAAAAGACTCTTCTACAAAAGGGAGGTCCTTTATGGTGATAATCTAGGACGCTTTCGATCGTTCTCATGACTAAATCGGACGACCAAAAACGTCCGCTCCAAATTTGCATACAAGCACGTTTTCGTAACTCACTATGTTCGGCAAACCAATGCAGAATACCTGTATTGCCTTGTTTCTACTTCCTCTTGTGGCGCAATAGCCCACCTCTTTCCTTGAAAGCAAAGAATCTTACGGCATTCCGTTTTTACCTACCAAGCAGTGAGCATGCGAAGTTCGACTGTGATAACGAAAGATGTTGGCTGTATAATTTTATTATATATATATATATATATATATATATATATATATTATATTATACATTATATTATATATATTGTATATATTTATATATATATATATATATATATATATAATATATATATATATATATATTATATATATATAGATTAAAGAAGGCTAGAATTTATATATAGTTTTTTAGAATATCTTAAATTTTGGGATACTGAATTTACCTTAATGTAAAATTTATCATAGCTTGTTTCGCTATGATAAATTTTACATTAGTTAGGCTAAATTCTGGTTGGATCCAATTTTAACATTCTAAATTACGGATTTTGCTTAAATTTTCCATACATTTATCAATAATTTACTAGAACTAGTCTCTTATAAAAGTACGATTTTCCCTAAATTTCAACTCACATTTTGAAATATTTGGTATAAAATATACTTCTTAAAATATTATGTGTTTTTTTAACGGTATTTTCAGCATTTGAAAAAAGAATGTTCTTATCATTGAATATAGCAATTTAATATAAAATATAAGAAAGATAGATATTATTATTATTGTATTTAGGTGTCTTAAATATTGAAATTTCTAGAGGTATGAATTTCATATTTTGTTTTATTTAATATACTCAAATATTTTTACCTTTATTTGCCTAAAGGATCTATGTTATTAATATAATAAAAATTTATTCTCTAAAAAATTTTTTACTTAACGGCAGAACTTTTGAACAGAAGCCAAAACAAAGAATTCTATAAAAAGTACTGACTATATTTTCTCTACTATATAAATATTTTTCCAATCAATTTTGAAATATTATTATTGTTAATTTTAATAATAATTGAGTTTTTTATCGTATTTATTTCAGTACAATTAGAAATAAAGAATGTTCATTATTCATGAATGTCAATTATCATAAAAAGCAGAATTAAGAGCAATATATTATAAATCTTGCTTTTACTTGGTTGAGATTTAAATTGTGACGTATTATTTTATTAGTAAATTTCAATATTTGTTTGTTATATATATTCAAATATATTTTTGTTAGTTGTGAAAACCTGTTATATAATAAAAATTTTATAAACTCTGTAGTAAACATAATTCTCATATTTTTTCTTAAATTTTCACATTACATATATATATATATTAAATTTTAGTAATACTCTCTTAAAATGATACGATTTTTCCTTATAATATTTCAAATCAATTATGTAATAATTTGGATGTTATAATAAATATTGAGTTTTTTTTAATCCGGTATATATTGATTTTCATGCATTTTGATACAAACTGTGTTAGGTGATTATTAAATAATGCTATTTATATTTCAAAAAGCCAGTAATAGACGTAATTTATTTATTTAGATTTTATATAGGTGTTATCATATTATATAGAACTTCAAGGTTTGTTTTATAGATGTTAATGTGAAGAGACTTTTCGCGCTATAAATATAAAAAATGTTCTTAACTATATATCATATAGTTGTTCTATCTTTTTAGTTGTGGATAGAACGCATGTTTGTATAATCACAAAGATATCAGTATATTATCTATCTTTTATCTTAATATTATGATTACTCAGATATTTGCTTGGTGAGAGTTAAAGGTTTGATAAAATTTTCTAACTATTACATAATAAAATTTTAGAAACTTTTCAGGCATTATTATTTTATTTCCTATTATAAATTACGACAAAATTACTCGTACTTACTTTAAAATTGATGTATTTATAAATATATATATTATATATCTAAGCTATTTGAATAATAATTAATGTATCACACTGGGGTCATTGAAATGTCAAATTTTTTAAATAAATCTTAAAAAGAGAATAATTATTATTAATAATTGTTTTAGGTGTCTTAAATGACGTTTTTATATTTTATAAATTGATAATTTTTATAATATTTTTATATATACAATTAATATTTATACATTAGTTGTGAATACCTGTTTTAATAAATAAATTTTTAACTTCTTAAAAATTACGCTTTTTCTTAAATTTTACATACTTACAAATTAGAATCATCGTAAACTCTATTAAAGTACGTTTTTTTCTACTATAAATTTATTCAACTCATATTTATGATATATATTTGCACTATATATAGGTAAATAATTTGAGTTTTTAACGGTATTTATTTCAACATTTTGACTAAAATAAATAATGTGTTTCATTGATAATCTATTTCAAAAAATACAGTCAGATAAAAGATGAATTTATATATTATAATATTTGTTTTTAGGTTTGTCTCATATATAATCAGTTTTTTAATGAAAAAATTCAATATTATATTATAGTTTTATATACCAATATTTTCAATTTAGTTTGTAGTGAAAACCTATGTTTATAATAATATAATTTAACTTCTAAATTATACGCTTTTTTCTTAAATATTCACATTTCATTGTTTCTGTTGATTCTAAAATTTAGATTAAGTATTGTGCTTTCAAATAGCTTGTTAATGCATATAGAGAAATCTTCTCTATCATATATAGAAAGAATATGAGTAATATGAGAGAGAGTGAAGAAGAGATATGGAGATGAGTGTTTTAACGGGAGTAGCATGATGTCAGCGATTGTGAGAGAGAGATAGAATGTGTATGAGATTGCAGTATGGAAAAATGGCGAAATGTCAAGAAAGCAAGAGAGAAGTAGAAATGTATGAGGATTAAATAGGTAGATTAGAGAGGTAAATGGAGCGTATGTATGATGAGAAGTGCGGGAAGTATGTGTTGAATGTAGTATAGGGAATGTATATAAGTAGTAGAGAACTACTATTCTTCCATTACGTGTTGAAGAATCCTGATCTTTTTAATAGGAAAAGATAATTTAAAGACTTTCTAAGAATTGCGAGGTAAGTTACACTTTTCTCATCAGATCTCTATTACAATTTTGTAGAATTTTTAAAAAGCCTCAGTTATATGTTCGCTGTCTAAATATATTTCATAACATTTATGACATAATCTTAGTTTGTATAAATATCTTATAAATATCTAAGTTTTTTAACTGGGTATTATATTTCATAGCACTTTGAGAACTAAATGTGTTTCTATTATGAAGTAATGTTAAAACTATTTATTTCACAAAAGCATAAAAGGAGAATTATATTAACTTGTTATTAGAGTGTCTTTATAATGTGACATCGGTTATTATACAATACATAAATATTACATAGATAATTTCGTTATTTGACTGAACTAATATTATTTCTCATTAGTCATGTAGACAAATCTTCTGTATTATAATAAAATAATAATTTTAAACTTATTCAATAATTATGAACTTTTTTACTATAATACAAAACTAATTTCCAATATTTTAAGACACTCCTAAGTACTAGTTCATTTTCCTATAATTTCAACATTTTGAAATAATTATTTTGGATGATGATTTCAACTTTCATATTTTATATATAACGGGTATTATATTCATAGCATTTATTACAATAGATATTCTTTTTCATATAAATAATGTATCAAATTCTAAAAAGCAGAAAAGCAGAATTAATTAATTATTTTAGGTCACCGGAACTAAATACTGTAAATTATTTATAATGACTTGAATTTCAATATTTTGTTTTTAGCTCTTAAAGGTAAAACTAATACTGGTTTCTTTTGTAACCTTTTTAATAATAAAATAATATTTTTAATTTATTCAAGTACGCTTTATTTGCTTAAATATTTTCTTGTTTTCATAACTTAAGAATAAATTAATTGATTGAAAGTATCCTAAACAATCCTTTTTTTATTTAATCAATCATTTTTGAAATATTAAAATAGTTAAATCTTAAAATTTAGAGTTTTTAAACGGTATTTATATATATATATTCAGCTAATTCTAAAACTAATTGAGTGTTTTCATTGAAATGCTAATTTACAATAAATAATAGTCAGAATAAAGAGTAAATTTATTAATGTTTGTAATTAAATTTAGGTTCTTAAATTGACGTTTTTGTTGAAATTTCCAATATTTTGTTTTTATATATACTACTATAACATTTTTTTTAAGTTAAAATGGGGTAAGAACTTGAAACCTGTTGAACAAATGTGAAATTTAAAACTTTTCTAGATTTTCATCAAAGTTTATGCACTATTAATTTTATATTTATAGTACTGTATATAACTCTCCTTATAAATAGTAGTATATTTATTTACTCATAATATTTCAACATTTGTAATTATTTTTGAGTGTAATGTTCTCTTATTATTATTAGTATTGAAATTAGCAAACTTGAGAACGAACCACATTTTGTAATAAAATAATAAGTGTGCATTATAATAAATTGAAATGGCAATTTCAAAAAGCAGAAAAGAGAAATTTTAATTAATAGTTTTAGGTGTCTTAATTTAATAAATATTTTATAATTGATGAAATTTTCAATATTGTTTTTTATTAATATACCAATATAATTATTTTTATGTTATATTTGAATAAACCTGTTTTTGAGATAAAAATCTTTAAGACTACTTAAATAAATATCTCAAGTATATATATAATGCTTTTGCTTTAAATATTCACATTATAAGACATTAAAGTATAATTTAATGTACTAATATTTTTCCTTAAATGTGTAACATTTGAAATTATTTAATGTAGTCAAAAATTAATATTTAGTAGAATTATTGGTTCTGAATGGGTGTAATATTTTCAGCATTTGGAAAATAAATATGTTTTATTGTAATGCGTATTTAAAAAAGACTGTAGTTAAAGTAAAATAATTATTTAAATAGTTTTATTAGGTGTCTTATATTGATTGTACGTTTTTATAAATTGAAATATTATCAATATTATGTTTTTATATACCAAAAATATTTCTCATTAGTTGTGAAAACCTCAGTATTTTAAATAAAAAAATATTTATCTAACTTCTTCTTGAATAATTCTGTAACTATCTTTTTTATTAAATGGTGCAAACTGAAAAACATTTTAACAACTCTTAATAAAGTACTGATAGAATTTTTAACTCCAAGCAAATGAAATAATCTATTATTATGAGAAATTATTGGTATAGTAATTCTTTAAAATTTAACATAGATGATTTATTTGAACGGTATTTTCAGCATTGGATTGTTAAAAAATAATGTGTTTCAATTGACAAAGATTGCAATTTCATAAAAGCAGATAAAAGAGACTATTTATTAATTGTTTAGGATAGTCTAAATTGACGTTTTTTAATAAAATTTCAATATTTGTTTTATAGACCAAATATTTCATTTAGTCTTTAAATACCTTTATTTTTCCATATAAATAATCCTTTTATATTCTCATAAAATTTAACGTATTTGTTTGATGTGTAGAGATGGAGAAATTGTATCATCAGCTACATCTTTAGACCTCTCTAAATTAAAGGGTAAATATTTTTATCCTAAAAATTTACAACTATTTGAAATTATTAGGTAAATCTTAAAATTTGTGAGTTTTCTATTAAGTCATCTTGTAGACGTTGACATATTTGAGAAAATAATGCGCATTAATAATTGAAATCAATTTTTCAAAAACAAGTATATAGTGATTAAATATTTATAATAGTTTATAATTTTTTAGGTGTCTATTAAATTTTGATGAATTTAATGAAAGTAATATCATATAATATTATTGGTTTTTATATATATACCATAAATATTTCAATTAGTTGTGAAATAACCTTTTATTATAATTAAAAATAAACTTAAACTTTCTATAATTTAAGTTTACTCTTTTCTTAATTTTACCATTAAATTTAGAACTCTTAAAAAGTACGATTTATCCTCCTAATTCAACATTTGAAATTATTTGGTAAATCTTAAAATCGAGTTTAACGGTATTTTCAGCATTTATGAAAAAATAATGTGTTTCATTGAAATGCCAATTTTCAAAAGGCAGTAAAGACATTTTAATAATTGTTTTAGACTCTAAATTGCCGGCTTTAATTAAAATTTCGATATTTTGTTTTATATACCAAATATTTTTCATTAGTTTCCAAAACATTTTTTAATACATCATCAAATAATATTATTAACGTTATGAATTCATTTTTAATCCTTTTCCTCTAGAATAACTATTACTCATTAGACGTAAAATTAGAAATTCTTAAAATTGAAGTACGATTTTTTCCTAATTTCATATATATATTTGAAATTATTTTGGATTTTACTTAAAATTGAGTTTTTATAAGTATTTTCAGCATTTCTTTTTTGTCTTAAGCAAAATAATGTCTTTCATTATTATTGATATGCTAATTTCACAAATGGCAGAAAACACAATTACTAATTGTTTTAGTGGGTAACAATTGACGTTTATTTTTAATAAATGAAATTGATATATTTGTATTTTTCATATACTCTAAATATAAATATTTTACTATTAATATTATTAGTTAAATAACCTTTAGTTTTAATATAAAAAATTTAACTCATTCTAAATTGTTGGATACTTTTTCTTAAAATTTTTTACCATATATACAATATAATAAATATTTATAATTTAGTATTCTTAAAAGTACGTTTTTTCTACTAAAGCTTCGGCATTTTCAAAAATTTATGCTTTTTGTACCTTAAAATACTTTTAATAATTGATGATTTCTTTTAACCGCATTATTGAAGCTTATTTAAACCCATAGTTTCATCCTTCAGTTCCATTTCTCTGTAGAAATGCTTATTCAATAATTCCAGAAAAAGATGAGTTTGTTTTATAGTTAAAAATTTTTGTGGAGTCACAAATTGACGGGCACCAATCGAATTTAATATTTTTTTTTTATATATCATATATTATATATATATTATATATATTTTTCCAAGAGCAACAATGATTTCATTTTTCTTACATCCAAACTTCACTAAAAATTTATACTTGTTCTTCTTTTTCAACGTATTCTTATTCTTATAATTTTTACCATTACAAATTTTTTGGTTTTGAAAATGAAGATATAACTGATATATTATTTCCTAAATTTCAAACATTTGAAATTTATTTGGTAATTACTTAAAATTAGGGTTTTAAACGGTATTTCAGCATTTGAAAAAATAATGTGTTTCATGAAATGCTATCTTTCAATAAATAAGTCAGTAAAAAAAGATAATTTAATAATTAATAGTTTTAGTAGTTAATTTTTACGTTTTTTTTTATTAGAATTTCAATATATATATTATATATATATACTATATATAAAATCTTGTTTATGTTTTGAAAACCTATTTTTTTAAAAAAAAAAATAATTATCTCTAAAATTATAATTAAACTTTTTGTTGAGTCATTGCTATAATTGCCAACCTACATTAGAGTTCTTAACGTACGATCCCTTATTTTCTTTAATATTAAAAATTCAAAATATTTGAAAAACTAATCGTCGACAGAGGTAATTCTTAAATCTGACTTTTTAACGAGTATTTTCAGCAATTGAAAAATAATGTGTTTCTTTGAGAAAATGCAAATTTCTCAAAAAGTACTCAGAAATAGAGAATTTTATAACATTCTAAAAGATTTTCACTGCAGTTTCTTGGAACCTTATTTACACCCAAAATTATCTATATTGATGTTTTTATAGAACTTTTATTTTATATTTTTTATTAAACGTGAACCTCATTTAGTTTTAAAAAAAAGGCTTTGCAACTCGTAACTGAAGTTATCAGCATTATGGTCTTAAATTTCATCAATATTCAATAAAGAAAGTCTTAAAAGTATAATGTCAAAATGTTATAAAGATTGGTAAAAACTTGATAAATTCTGAAAAGGAAGGTTTTACGGGATTTTCCATGTACATTTATTTGGGTTTTATTGGGGGGGGGGGACCATAAAAAAAAAAAAACGAGTATAAAAATATTTATAGTGTAGTGTTTATCATATTGAATAATTATACTAATTTTCAATAATAGTCCTCAGAAAAAAGCGTGAGAATTTTTCATATAGTTTTTTAAGGTGTCTTAAATAATTTTTATTTAATGGTAAATTTATTCAATGCTAATTTGCCCAAGCTAAAATTTATTTGATTGATAAAATCACCTATGTATTTAATAAATAATATATACTTCATAAATTACGCTTTCTTCTCTTTATATTTTCCATATATATACTTTACTCACATAATTAGAACTTCTATAATAATGACGTAATATTTTTTTCTCATAAATATAAATACATTTGGATAAAATAATTATTTATGTATTAATCTTAAATTGATGTTTTTAACGAGTATTATATATATATAGGTATTTTCAGCATTTGATAAAAATAATACATGTGTTTCATTGATAATGCAAATTTATATAATATAGATAAGTCAGATAAGTAAGATTTAATTAATTATGTTTAGTGTGTCTTAAAATTGACGTTTTATAGTGATAATTTCAATATTTTTGTTTTTATAATAATATATATATATATATCCAAATATTTCATTAGTTGTGTAAAACCTTTTTATTTAATTAACTAATAAATTTTAACTCCTATAATTACGCAAATTTTTTTCTTAAATATTTACAAATTACAAATTTGATAAGAACTTTTAAAAGTACGATATTTTTAAATTTCAACATTTGAAATTATTTTAGTAATAAATCTTATACAAAATTGTGAGTTTTTAATAACGGTATTTTTCATGACATTTGAAAAAATATAATGTGTGCTTGAAATCTAGTTTTCTATTTTAGTGCTAAATTAGCATCAATTTTTTTCTTGTGTATTCTCATTGCCTCAATTTTAAGTGTATATTTTATATATATATCTGTTTCGTGCAACTTTCTTCGTCATAAGTACTCAGCTTTTGAGAGCTTCAGGAAAAATATCGTAACGATTGTGAGTCCAGCTTATTGTTAAATCCAGATATAAAATAAATTATATAAAGGGCAATATTAGGCCTAAATGAAAGGGTGAGAGGGTTAATGAAGGAGGAATCTATTCATAGTTCTTATATATGTGTAGATTACATACTGTGAACCTCCTGTTAATAGTGCTAGAATACTGCAGGGATCTCGTTTCCTAACAAATTTAATCTAATACGTCATGACAAGAAATAGTAAAAATTTTGACCTGTTACAAGTCACTAATAATCTTTTGTTCCTATAAGACTCGCCTATTGAGTTGCCGAGTCTGTTAGGTTCAGACATATAGAGTCTGGCGGTTCAATTTGTATGATTTTCGAATGCACTCTTTTCTAAAACAGCAGAAAAGACGGACTATTTACGATACATAAGAGTTGCTTGTGTCTCAACAGGTGTGTTAAATTGAGTATATATCTGTAATAGTAGAGTTAATGAGGGTCTTGTCTGAATACTATTCTAAAGCTAATTTTTCCCAGTTCAGTATCGGAAAAGATCTGTTTCAATTCAACACAAAGATATACTAGAGTTTCATTATAATTAACTGTTACTTTTCTATATATAAAGATACATTATATATATATATTTACAAATTATGAACTCTTAAAAGTACGATTTTTCTAAATTTGCAATATAACTGAAATTATTTGGTAAATTCTTATAATCTTCTAGTATGGGATTTTCTCTATAAACTCGGCTTATTATCTTATTCAGCAGGTTGGAGACAATATGCATACTTATAAGAGCCACGATGTTTTCATTGATAAAGCAACTTCTTTGTACCACTATAAAATAAAAGCGGTAAAGAAGCAGCAATGTAGTTAGTAACTGTCTAGGCTAGTCATCAAATTGACGTTTTTTAATCATAATAAAATTAATGATTTTGTTTTTATATAACAAAATATTTCATTAGTTGTGAAAACCTGTTTTAATAAAAAATTTTAACTTCTAAAATTACGCTTTTTCTTAAATTTTCAAATTACAAATTTAGAACTTTTAAAAGTACGATTTTTCCTAAATTTCAACATTTGAAATTATTTGGTAAATCTTAAAATTGAGTTTTTAACGGTATTTTCAGCATTTGAAAAAATAATGTGTTTCATTGAAATTCTATTTCAAAAAGCAGAAAAGTGAATTTATTAATAGTTTTAGTTGTCTAAAATTAAAGTTTTTTAATGAAATTTCAATATTTGTTTTTATATACCAAATATTTCATTAGTTGTGAAAACCTGTTTTAATAAAAAATTTTAACTTCTAAAATTACGCTTTTTCTTAAATTTTCACATTACAAATTTAGAACTCTTAAAAGTACGATTTTTCCTAAATTTCAACATTTGAAATTATTTGTTTAATCCTAAAAACTGAGTTTTTAACGGTTAATTTTCAGCATCTTGAAAAAACTAATGTGTTTTCATTGAAATGC
>JABUQX010088363.1:0-2500 GCA_015478945.1 Trachelipus rathkii
GACGCTGTTCGGTATCGGAAGTGGTGTTTAACCGTTTCGCATTTATCGTGAAACGCTCGCGCGTTCGTGCGCCGCTTCAATGGTAATGTAATGTTTTTCAATTCGAAGCGTTTCCGAGTCGATTTTGCACACGGGCTGCACTCAGGCTTCTGGAAACACAGCTTTTCCCTTCAGGGTGTCGGGGGAGGGGATAAGATTTTATTTTTTTCAGGCTTTTAAAATTTTTTTTTTTTGAAAAAAATATCGGCTTTCGATATTAAAGCTGCGTTTCCAGAAGCCCGAGTGCAGCCCGTCTGCAAAATCGACTCGGAAACGCTAAGAATATCTTTGGTTTTGCTGAAGTCGAAGAGTTCGGTTCCCATTTTTATCTAGCATATATATAAGATGTTACCCAGTTACCCATGCTACATGACTTAACCCTTCTCTGTATGCATATATCATTACCTGCAGAGAAATGGTACAGGTACACAAATTATGATTTTATATATATAACCTTATATATATATATATATATATATATATATATATATATATATATATATATATACTACTATATATATATGCTGCTGCTGCTATATATATATATCATATATATATATATATCATATATACAATATATGGCTGTAGACAGGGGGGTTAGGGGGTTCAACCTCCCGAATTATTTAAGCGATCAAAATTTTTGATTCCTTAAGTCTCAATAATAATAATAATAATAATAATAATAATAATAATAATAATAATAATAATAATAACGCCTCGTGGCGTAGGAGGTTGACTCGCCGACTCTCATGCGAGAGGACGCTGGTTCAATCCTCCGCGCAGCAGTTGGAGTTTTATCTTTATAGGGGGCAACTCGACTGCAGCGCACCACGTTAATTGGTGCTGGTTTTTAGAGATAGCCGGCCAGCAAAATTCGATTTCCTGTAGTCCCCCTGTGTTACCCTCTGAAAAGGGGATAAAGCACATTAAAAGAAGTTTTTATAATAATAATAATAATAATAATAATAATAATAATAATAATAATAATAATAATAATAATAATAATAATAATAATAATAATAATTAATCAATGAAAAAGTGTTATTAATAGTGAAATGAGGGGGATATGTTTGTGGTCCACTTAACGATTTCTTAGGTCAAGTGGCTGTTCCTCATATATGTATAAAATATTTAGACCAGGGACTTAATGTAAGGTTTCCAAGTTTGCAGATGATAACAAATTGGCTACCTCAGTAAGGAATAATGATGGATGTATAAAGATTTAAAGAGGAGGGAGCTGTAATCGTTGATGGGATGGGCAGCAGGCTCATTCCATCTTCAACTAAATCACTCTCTCCTCATAATCTGTGGTTTGATCTGATGTTCTCTCTCTGGCCATTCAGGGCTAGAACCTTGGTGCTATCGAAGTGGAAAAAAGAATTCTCGTTCTCCTATCACTCTCGCTAATTTTCATTCAGAAATCGTTGCAGGATACTCTTCGACGAGCAAAGAGGGCTTTCATCAAACGAAAGTTCTTGGTTCTCTTTCTGGCCTCTTGCCAAAAACATCTTTAGCAACTTCTGTAAATATGCCTTTCCTCCTCTTATTCGATCCTGATGATTCTGTTGCTAATTCTCCAACAGGAAAAGGTCAATCTCTCTCTTCGGCCTATTTTCCTCTAACTCAACCCTGGACGATTCTGGCATTCCCTCTTCCTACTCCTTCTCCTCAGGGTGTCCTATGCCTTGCCTGTGATTTTTGTTTGATCGGGCACATTGGCCCCTATGAAATCTATGAACATTGGGAGGCGGGTGGCTCGGATAGCATTCACTCCCAGAGTTTTGAGGAGGTGGCCTTCCGTGCTATCTTCAGCCTCGTTTAACTATATACTCTAAGTCTCAATACCTTTTCCCTCAGTGTTGGAAGCTAGCACATGTCCAATCTATTCCGAAAAAGGAAGCCGATCTGATAATTCTAACTATCGCCCTATAAATCTCATCTATGATTTCTATCTAAGATCTTTGAAGCCCTTCTCAACTCTCCTTCTTAGACCATCTGGAAACTCATTTCGATCGCCAGTACGGCTTTAGATCTACTGGCGATATACTTACCTATCTAACCGATTTATGGTTTTTATATATAACCCAGGAACTACGGAGACTTGCGCGGTACGGCGCTTGACGCCCTTACAAAGCATTTGACCAGTATGGCAAGCGTCACGCTCAAACTCCCTCTTTTTGGGTTTTCATCTCCTTCTCTTTGCTTGCATACCAATACAGCTTTCTTTCAAATCGCTCAATAAATGTCGGCTCTGTTGGTTGGGGCGACTTCTTCTTCTCTGTCAATAGTGGTGTTCCTCAAGGGTTCTGCTATCTTACCTCCTACTTTATTCCTACTTTCATTAATGATCTTCTCACCTGCACCTCTAACTCTATCCACTCATATGCCGATGACTCGACCCTTCATTCTTCAACTCATTTCAATTCTGCTCCTTCTTTTACTTCTAAATTGCCTCTCGTCT
>JABUQX010088363.1:7500-44034 GCA_015478945.1 Trachelipus rathkii
CACTATGCTTTATTGTCAAGAAAAATATAATTAAGTTAGGTTCGTTCCACCGAATATGCTCATAAATTTGAGCAGAAACCAATACCTTTCAGATTAGAATTTTTGTTAGATTCTCTTTCATGCTATTTTATTCTCGTAATTTATTTTATATGTGCTAATAGAGAATGAGCCTCTTTATTTGAATAGTGTATTCTTCTGCGGATCATTTATTTTCCAAGGTGACGCAGATATAATGTTTTATTATTGTCATAGCTTCATGCAGGAATTGTGTGCAGTATTTTTTTATACAGAATGTGCGGTGGTTGTATGGGTTTCTTGTTTCTAAAACTCACAGTATTCGAATGGGCCTGCGTCTTGTGGCCAATCGAACTAAGTAATATTTAATTTTTGACTCATTATTCCTGCGTATATGTTACGTGAGATCTCGATTTAGATATTAAAATAAATGTACCAATTCTAAATGCAAATAAATATGCAATCACACTCGCTAATATAAACAATAAAGTTTGAGATTTGCATTATTGAGAACTGATAAAAACAGCTAAGCTATGCTAACTATATATCTGTATGTTTTCAATCGTCTCATGAGCATATAAAAATAACCTGAACAGATAGGAAATTTTAGACTCTTTCCGTGTAGCGTATGTATTTCCCCCCCTATGGTAGTTAATATATCTTTTACAAATGCCATATCATGGATGCACTCTGAATAGCTTATATATAGGTCGCCTATACAGGTCAATATCATTCTGCAGTTACCTTTTATAAACATTATTATCATACGTATGTAAAGCTTTCTGGAATTTCTATTCTATCGTCAATATATTTACGGCATTTAAGAGATGAAATACTTCTCACAAGTTACTAGTTTAAGTACGGTAATCTATATGTGTAAATGTGTAATTATTTATTTACAACATTTTTGATATGTCATATTCGATTTTTTATTATCGCTCGAGTGAAACTTCGCTCGAAAAGGGACACATAAGGTTGCGCATCTGCGACAGTATTTAAGTGCCTCAAGGTAAGTTAGTATTTTCCAAGTTCGTGATAATGAGAAGGCAACAACTGCCTTTTTTCAATGCAATAGCATATTCTAATTGTGTGCGATAACAATTGAATACTATTAAAGAGAGTCTTGTCCGGTTTAGCACAACTGTCATCTGCAACTTGTGCACACTTCCCTGGTTAAAATCCAATTTGCACTGAAATTAGCTCATAAAGCTGTTTCTGTCTGCTTCTAAATTTATCTATAAGTGTGCGTTGATAATTAAAAGGACTAATCTTGCACATATACGTCCTGTATATGTAAACTAACTTTAATGTTAAGTCAAACCGGTTAAAGCTGTTTCTGTATTAATATTTGAAACAAAAATCTCAAACAATAACATTTTATAATATATTAATAATTCGAACAAGGAATTAATTGGACAATGAACAAAATTAATCAGCAAACAATAACGAATTCTACTCACAACATGTATGAAGAGAGGCAAGTGATACTCCGCGCAGAGTGTGTTATACAAATACTAGCTGATCATGGAATGACTATAAACATGACAATCCATAAATTTTCATCAGAGAAAAATTTGTACTTTCGTCGGCAATATATTCAACATAACGTAAAAACAAATATCATTAAACTAGTGTCATTTTATAGAATTAGTTTTTGAGCGTATTTTTTCCACATTAAATTTGTCAAGATGAAAGCTTTTTATTATAGAAACAGTATAATGTCCGAAACTTATGACTATGGTAAATATAGAGACACTAATATCATAAAAAACAAATAACTCAACAATTTTTTCCACGCCCGGTTAGTAGACAACAAAAATCACTCTATCTAGTTGTAGTATTTCTCAATCTACTGTAGACCGTGCTCTACAAAGCGCTCACAATATAGTTGATTATCGTCGACAGAAACCGTACTATAAATAACTCCAATCTCATTATATGAGGTTCGATAGTATAATCATAGTAGTTATTTATTGCTCTTACTAATCTCTCAGATTTTCTACTATATGCGTCCGAACAGATTATTTTCTGAATTCCATTGTGGCATTATCAATTATGATCGGATTACAATTGAAGAGTGTTGCCACTTACTTTTTCGCCAAGTTCGCTGGGGAAAAATCCTTGTATACTATCACTTCTGATGTATACTTTGTAGCCTGCTGGACATATCATTCTATGCTTGTTCGAACATTTTCTAAGATTTGATAGGATTCAAATTTATAATAACTGACTATTTTTACGCACCTATGTTTCTGGTAAAACTATTTTGGAGTCGTGTATGTTAACATGCGCTCCACTTAACAAGATTGAGTATTATAATTCTAATCCTGTCACTTACAGATCTCGTAGATAGCCAGGGATATATAAACTGATATTTTTGCTCCTACTATAATATAATCCAGTCATCACGTCCTTTTCGTTCTCTTACCGCAACTTACTTTTAACTGATAAATCAAATAATGTATTTCTATTTTTTTTAAACATACTCTCTAACACTCTTTCTATTTACATGAGTGAATCACATCTCTTATGTCGACTTACTGTCTAGTCTTCATATAGTCTTTACAAACTTCTTACATTTCTTATCTCTCAGTAGCGTTTATTCACAGGTAGTTTGTAAAATAATACTGTTGCTATAGTACGAATCAATATATTACTCTTATTTCTCACTCATATCACAACAGGTCATCTTATCTATTTGGTATATCACTTCAACACACACCCAATTATTTATTCATTAAGCTACCCATAACGAACTTTGCCACTATACTCTCGCTAGTATAACTTTAAATTACATTCATAAATTCGACAATATATTACATTACACTGATTCCTTCCTATTATAAAAAATAAATTAAAAAAAAAAAAAAATAAAATAAAAAATGTCTATAACGTAACCTTAATATAATCGATCTATTTACTACGTTCTTTACAAGATTTCTACCGATCTGTTGAAGTATATTATTTTCAAATTCCGATCTAATTATGCTCTATTGCTAGTTAGTTGGTACTATTAACGTAAATATTTATTAAAATATAATAATCAATATATTTTTTAATCTGATGTAAATCAAGTAATCACTAAAGGGTTACATATTTGAGTTTCTTATTATTTGATATCAGTGATGGATAACACTTTGTATATGTAGAAGAGCGACAATTGTACGAATCAATGTGAATATATCAGTTAATAAGAATAAATAGTCGGTTTTCATACTCCTTTCATATAAATCTTCAAGGAAAATACCTATTCTTTAAGTACAGGTTACAGGTTATCTATACACTTTAAAGGGTAGCGATCTATAACTTCAGTTAATTTCAGTTTTACAGTGTATAAATACATTATCGTGAGACTAAGATTCATCAAACAATCAAAAGAATTATATTACAGTTGTGACTATGCACGACGACTAACTTACAGGAGATAAAGATATACTATTATCAATATTGATGTAAAAGCTTTCGGGGCTCAGCTGAAAGTATATTGTGTTTTATTTCTCTAGATCCTTTAATATTGATATATATACTCCAGACGTTATGGGTCAACTCACTCACGACGTAACTTTATGTATATAGTTTTTTAAATAAAACATAGGACCTTATGAGATTTAGTCATTACCTATGTAGTTATGTGATATTTTATTAGTTTTAGGTTTAGGGTGAGTTATAATTTGCCCTAATTATTATATAACGTCATTGCTTTTTGCAAAAAATACGCAGTTAGTGATCTACCAATGGACTATTTAGTAGGGCTCGTCAGTCGGGTATACCGCGCTGATCTAATATTAATTCTCTCTCATTACTTCACTATGTTTTTGTTATTTTATCTATTCTGTAAGTACAAATTTCTTTATGCTAAGTTAATCGTAGTTTTGAATATGTAAGTGTTGATGACTTTGAGTAAATTATTTAACCCTCCAACATATGCGGTATTCAGTAGGTATCTATTGATTATATAAAGTAAATGTAATAACTTAAAATGTTTTATTGGCAAATGTAGATTGGAACGTTATGTCTATTATTAAAAAGTTTCTTGGATCAAGTATTGATCATTCATAAGCACAGTAGTATGTATAATGGCAGTGATAAGTATTAATTATAATTATATAGTACTATACTATCATTACACCTATACCTATATTAAAATCATATTTGCTACTTTTATTAGATATACTTACTTCACTATAAATAAATACTATGACGATAGATTGGATTAACTAATCTATACGTCTATCTCATAGCTTCAATATACCTTATACTACTAACTATAAAAATAAAATCATTACTACTTATTACAATATATAATATATATCACCTTCAGGGCTACCCTACTATTAACTATATCTACTAGTTTAGTGAGTTAATATTTAAGGAGGTATTTTATTCTTCACTCTTCTACTTTTTGCTCCCTTAACTGATATTACTATGGGGTAATAGTGCGTACATGCATCGGCAAAGAAAGCATTAAGGATGAAATAGGACGAGAAGTCGACTAAAGAAACGACATACAGCGCTCTACAGTAGCCCCCATACAGGTATAGCATAAAATAGTATCATAGTATAAATAGGTTCTCGACTTAGCATCATATAATAGATCAAGCCCTGAAGCTTCACGTGTACGGTAGAGGAGGACCCCAACTATTGGTAAATATCAGATTAAGGCATACTTTAATGTGATTTATCTATATCACCTATTGTGAGCCGGTATGTACCACAACTATACCTACTTCTATCAAAAATACTCTAGACAGCTTAACTAACTATGATCTCTCCTATATAATGTACTAATCTTCTGATTCTTCGCCTTACTGCAAACTCTAATAAATATTTATATTTTCTTAACTCTCACTTAGATAATCATCGTTTTACTTGTATATTACTAATCCACTTATAGATATTGTTTATCGCTTCCAGCTCAGGTCAGTCTATATTCCTAATACATTACTACTAGCACTATGAGAGAAACTTCGATGGATATCGCTTATACTCACGGCATAGAACTATTAGTGCATGTCAAATTGAGGGAGCTCGCATCTCATTAGTTCCACTACAGAATCGGAAACAACTATCCTGTTCACACACATCCAGGCTCAATATCATGTTCTGACGTTCAATATAATCTCAAGTAATATACTCCGATACTGACAAGAGTCACCAACGACACACAAAGACTGCTGCATCGTGAGTACATTCTGTGTTTAGTATAATATAGACTATTTACTGATAATTCTCATGCGCTGCCATCATTAGTATATTTAGTCCTTGCTCTCTACGAATGCCTGATCCCGAAGCGTCGTTGAGACACACAGATCGGACATAGTCGTAAATAGATTTCTGAGTAATATACCTCATCTTGGTACATAAATGAACATACAATAATAAGATATATAAATCAGATTAGATATTGAGAAATTAAAAATGAATATTTATCTCACACACAGAATAAATTCATTCGCATACTAATAATTTTATTCATCTATATATCAGAACATTGGATTAATGATCATATAATAAGCATATTCAGACTCGAGATTGGCCTGACGCACGACCACTGAAGGCCCTGTATATATGTCGAACTATAGAGCCTGGGCACCAAGCGACTATTAATTAATTGAGACACTCAGCCACATACATATTCCTACATTTAACAAACTTATTACCTACTTAACAACTACTGACAATAAAAGGAATAATCATAGTTTCCTAATTTTTTAACTACCGTCCATATAGATAATATTGATATAGACTAAAATGATAATAATATACGATCAAGACATCTTTGCTCGTCTCAACGCTGTCTTCATGTCAATATAATTACATAGGTTATCTAAACGAGAGGAGATATGGCCAAATCGTCATCATTATACCAATTAAGACAAATTAACATTACTTAATGCTATATGTTATATTTATTATATGGTATATATGCTTTAAAATAAGAGGTACCACCCGGTCTTCTAAATTAGATTTACTTGATCGACACCATCTGACTCAAGAATACATTATCTAAAGGCAAAAGAACACTCTCTGAAAAACCTCTTACAGATTCGCACTTAACACGCAAAAAGAGAATACGGTCAATGATGAAATCACAGCGCTACTATTTATATATATCCGCATATAATATTGAGTATATGAGCAACCCCTACACTCATTATATCAATCGACAATTCTCAATCGATAATAAACACTAAATCTAAACCCTATTATAGTCTACTAGCCGTATATATAGCCGTATGGATCGGTGGTATGACTATAAATACTAGGGACTTGTTGCATTAAAGGTAATGTAAATAAATAGATCTAGTAGGACAATACGAAAAAGATTTCTGATAACGCAAGGGGTATGTGGTGTTCTAGAGATAGATATGTAGTTGAGTTATGTAGTGCTATATAGCTGAAATTACTGTCCTTGGCCCCCATATAGCTAGTATTATAATCGATTATTGGGTTAGCTATACTAGGCCTTGCTTTTGCTGTTTAGGAACTATGGTTAATAGTCACCTGGTATTGCATTTGCTATTACGTACGCTTCTACTAGTCTAACTAGATAGTACTATGTACTATACTATGTAGATGTTATAACCATGACATATTTGAATTTGAACAAAATAACATGTGTCAAGTTGAAGCTTTCGCAAAAGAAAAGAAAAAAGCAAGTTTTTTTATACGACAATCAGAAGTTTTTAATTATTTTCACTTGTAGCGTATAGATACAAAGAGAGTTCAATCTACCAACCATGTGCAGATGCGTAAAGTATTTTCAGCTACGTGGTTCTACTTAAGGTCTATTATATGATTCTAAAGTTATGACCATATCAGCTACTAATTATGGCTAAATACTATACTATTGAGTATAGCGTGGCCTATAGACTTATAAGGGTACTATATTCGCTTAGGTGACAGTATAATAATACCCGCTTGTAGCTATAATAGCTCTATTTATGTGATATTAGTATGTATCGTATTACTTATAGTGAGTTATCGTATCTATAGTGTATGTAATTCATTATTAAGTTATTTGTGCAATCGTTTTCATTGGTCCGTCATAGTGTAAACTAAAGAGAACTATTCAATGGCTATCGAGAGGGGGCGTAAAGTGACGGGGGTTGTGTGGATTCTACAATGATCGAAAATTGCTGGTCCCACTTTTAGTTGCCTGGATTAACTTGGTACATAAAGTTGATAGTATACGCCTACCGGCCCGTTTCGGGTTGGCGGTTATTTATGCCTACCCATAGTTATAATTATATTGGCTATTAGTTTATATTACTTCACGGATTAGGCTTATCTATATCTAAGCCTGACATATAGTTAAATACTAATCCCCATTCGGTATACCGGTATTTCACTTCCTACAATCCAGCTTTCGTTCGAACCGCTTAACTGCGCTTGACGACATATATCCCATGGCCCCTGCCCCTTAGTTAATGGAGTATAGTTCTAAATAGTTCGCCTCAACAAGCTTATCAATCGTGCGTACCAGCGAAAAGAATACATTTTTGGGAATCCCTGGCTAAAATTTTACTAGCGTAACGGAGATCGTTGTACAATTAAGAAAATATAACAAAGACTAAAAAAATATTATTTGTTCAAGCTCACGTTTAATTATAACGATGAACCTAGATTTACTTAGTTATCACATTTAGACCAGGCCTATTCGTAGAGACGCGTTTATTGGTTTCTCGTAAAATTAAATTAGATCAAAATTTCAAAATTTTTCGCTTTTTTTCTTTTTTTTATACCTTATAAGACATACCGCCAACGTGGTATCAACCCCGTTTATCAAGAACACGACTTCCGCGAGGAGTGGCGGGTCTCCCTCGGCCTTAAGTCCGCGCGGAACATACGGGTAGGACTACTATTTCCTTCCTCCTCGGGGCAGGGGTTCTCTCGGACCACCGCCCCGTTCTCTTGGTATTCATGGGTTGTGGGTGTCGTCATAAGGTTTCTCTGTTCAGGCCTCCTCCTGACCGGCCTTTGTGTAGGGATAAGGACGTCCCTCTTCCTGACTTCTGTGTTCCCACGTCGACGTGCGAGCCCCCTACAGGGACCCTTGGGGCCCCGTAAGTCTTGCTTGGTGGTAAAATTCATCTCTACAGAAGATACCATATAGCTATGAGGATTACTACCATGTCCTGCCGCCTTCCACACACCTCAAGGCTCGCAGAAGCCATCCACCCCTCTTAAAAAATCGCAAATCCTGGTGTGAGGAGTGTTCTTTCACAGCATTTCTCTTCTCATGTGAAATTCGCTTACCGGGAGTGATTTCCGGGTTTCCAAAGGTCTATTCCGTTATCTTGCTGTAGCGTAGTGTGTCGTTCTTGAGAGTGAGGTATATACATACCTATCTATAATTACTCAGCATCTATATCCGAGCTTCCAGCGCTAACATCGAGTCTCATAACTAGCCCGTGCCCGCTCCCGCGTTTCACTGGGCAGTACTCAATTACTACTACATAGAGCAGGCATTATTAATGGACTATCATAGCTATAATAGCTTCACGAGTTATGTAATTGATCCTTATATTTAATCACGTATTTCACACATTACACATATACGTTTTACATTTCCAAGCACTAAGAAGTATGTTCAACACCGAGTCAGTGCCAGCATCATGTAGTCTACTGTAGTGTAATCATACTGTAAGCATTAAGATTTTAAGATATCATTGGATAGACCCGGTTAACAACACCGTTCCGCGACAACTTCGTGGCCTACTATTACTAAATTATTGCTTTCTCATATAGAGGTACTTTATTAGGAGGTCCGATTTATACTAACGTATCCTGTCCGTCGGCACTCATGTAGGTGCTGGAAGCTATATGATTTCACCGACACCAGGAGGTCTAAAACTTAAAATAGTAGTAATACATTGCTATATATTAGGTCCCTTTGTTTAGTGGAAGGTCCTAGCTCAGTATTATACGCATAATATATATATTATATAATATATATATAACTTACGAATAGAACGGTATTATAGGTACTGTCACATAAACTACACCTGGGGTGCACTACCCGATTTTCACCGCCTTTTATATATTTGAAGTAGATGCTATCGGTTATCTATGTATAATTTGGTCGATAATTGACTGTTCACGAGATCAAATACTCAGAAGTATATAAAAAAAACAAAAAAAAAAATCAAAACTGACGGAGTCGTAAACACATATACAAGCCAATACATACATAACTTAGGGACTATATAGGAGGCTTCCTTCGGGCTTCTGGAGGGATACTATAAGCTACTACTTATATCACCCAGAATCATATTATAGCTAATCATAGTATTTTTAGCAATGAATTATACAGGATCCCCTACCTAAGGTAAATAATTGTATTTAATAATATCTAACTAGATGAATTATATTTCCTATTCTACAAAAGATATGTCACGTAACTATAACCGTGATTACTAATATATATCCACTAAGAGGTACCGTGGCCTCTCTACTAGAGCCTGCACTAGACATTCATTATATACAGTTAGGAGACTTTACGTTAGTTACATATATATATACCTCACCCCCTCATCCTACTAGTCCTACTATTAGGCAAAATTCGTCAGAGTGAAGAATGGAATGATATTATTTTCGTAATTTCCCCCTTTAGATAATTTTCCTGACACACTTGCAATACTATTCTTACTTAAAGCTCAGGCTAATGATAGAGCGTGATGGCCTTTGTATATTGAGTTTCCTGCATTTTTTTTTGTAATTAAAGCGCATTTCGTTACGGAATTATTATTGCTTTAAACTATTGTTATTGAAAGGACAAATTCTTACACGACGCTCATTCTACTTTATTAATTAGATATTTTATACAATATAAATCAATATTAATTATAATAATAATAGATCAATAGTGCTAACAGTAATGAATAAAATAATAATTAATAGATTCAAAAAAATTCAAAATAGGAATAATAAAATATAAATATAAATAATATAATAAGTTATACTATGAATGAAGATATTTGGAATAAACGTAATTTTAGACTTCAGAAACGGTGATTTCATTAAATTTCGAGACACGGCACGACACTACACGTAAAAGAGCGAAAATATATACTTGTCTGGAAATGAATGCGGAAAACTACTTAAGGAGGGGTTTTTATATCACTCACGGGTGATAATTGGTACTATATATTTTTTTTTTGCGCATGAGTAATGTTCTTGCCGGAAGAGTCAATTTTGAGTAGAACTTACTTATTTTAATTACCTTCCATGTCCCCATTTAGGGGGCTTCGAGGCCGAGAGGGTCAAAAAGAGGGGGAGGCACGGACAAGTCCCCCCCCCCCGTTCGTCCACTCCCGGAGGCCGAGGGACCCTCTAAAACGACCCGGCTCTGCTTCAATCTTTGCTTGTGGTTTTTTGTCATTCTAATTGTTTGTAAGTTTGGCTGGCCTTTTCCAGTAATTAGAGAGAGAAGGAATGAATATATAGTTTATATTCCCGTGGAGACATTTGTATTGACACCGAGCTGGTAAATAGTTAAGTTACAAACCTTTAAGTCGAGCCCCCTATTAATAGTGTCCTTGTTGGGGAAAATAAAATGTTTGTTTTATATAAGAATATTTCCATTTGCCCGCTATTAGAAACTCAATAAAAGAGAGAGAAAAAAAAAAAAAAAAATAAAAAAATCTAAAGATAAATTTCCCAAGAAAAAACAAAAAAAAAACAAGTGATATAGCTTTAGACACACAAACACCACCACATTTCTACAACACACACACAATTATCATACTATAGTAGTTTATAATTATCTGTTCTAATAATACCTACATTAAGTAGTACTGAAAGGTATTGAAATAGAAGTAAGGTAGAGGGTACTAAGGAAGACCTATAGGAATAGCTAGATAGTATTGTAAAAAAGGATGATCCCTGGAGAATATAAGCCTACGTAAGTATAGAAAATGAAGAGAGAGACCGGTAAGATATATTTATTGGATAGATAATAATGAAACAATAATGATAAATATTTATAACTGGTGTTTATATATGAACTAATAACTATACGAACTGATAAATAGAATACTCATTGAGTGTTATTTAGTATTATATGAGAAATGTAAATAGATGATTTATTATAAGTAAATACTAGTTACAACGAAGTACCTAATATAACCAAAGATGATTTATCAATATAGATTATGAATATGTTGCAGGATTTGCTATGTAGAATATATGAGTATAAAACTAAAGTTACTAGAAAATATATATTTATAAGTACCAATGACCGCTATACATAGGATATCATACTAAGACTTTTAGTTAAGATTAACTAATATATATATATATCAGAGGATGATACTGTCAATATAAGGGTTATATTTATAAATGAGAGATACTTAGTAGAGGTATAAACCAAAAGAAATAACTATTTTAAATAAGTTTTGCTTCATTTAACGCTTATTAATAGTATCTTATACAAATCAGTTTTAGTATTCACGTCTTTTGTTATAAATGTTCAACTGCTAGCATGTTGTTATTGCCTGATTATACTAAATTAAAACGTATCTTGCTGATCAAAAGTCGAAATGTCCTGTCAAAATATGAATCTAAATATTAATTCTAAAAAGAAGGGAAAATATAAGCTTTGAAGATAACCTACACAGCATTTATAATACTTATTAATTATTGTACTAACGATATATATTACCTAAAGTATACTATGTATTTATCCTATACTATAAAAGTAGTACTATATACAGTGAACAATAGGACGCCTGAGAAAAACACAAAGATACTATACATCTCACCCCTACCACTGGTAGATAATTAGTCCAATATAGCTATATCTATTTATTGAGTACTAGTTTTGACTTATGATATATATATCTGATTAGGTACTAGATTATTATACCGTTAAATCTCAAAGCCTCACGGAAATTTAATTAGTTCAGGGATGATTCACTTATTTTTTGTTGAGTTTTCTGGACATTGTGGGGTGCTGTTCGACCAGAAACGGAGTCAGCTCTTCATGTTCTTGAGATGCTTGAATTTACAGAGTGTCTCAAAAATGAGTGAATTATTATTGACCATGAAATTTCTGAGTCTTCCGCGTCGCATGAAAGAGTAGTTAACTCTTTACGGTACATCTCTTCATATAACACTTTTTTATGTTATCAAAAATTGGATGAAGATCTATCATTTCAAGATTGTGTAACATGTTATTTTTGTGTAAATAACTCTTTGCTAGCGCTTCACCGTCAATTTTTACGGTCAATAGTACAAATTAGAGACATGATATTCTCTACGTTTTACTTCTATTTCTAAACATCTAAATGAGTAAATACGGTTATTTTGAGCAAAGATAACACAATTAAAAAACTTCAAAAACTAAAGCACAGATTAAATGCTCAGTGCGGAATTTGGAAAATGCAATGATGTTATGAAACCTCCTGGGTACATGCACAATCTAAATTGCTAATGGGTGACAATTAATTTGGAATTACAGACGTACATAAAACATCACGCTTATTTAGACTAAGTACTGTAAGATACGAATGTACGAGAGCAAAAACAAACAAAAAACCAAAAAAAAGGGGTGAGTACGAACCTTGCGTCAAAATGTATTATATTTATGATTTAGAAAACGAGAGAAGGGTATCGAAGAAAGCCTCTGAATTCATACTGTCTACAAGTCGTTTTAGGCAGGAATTACGCTCGAATCAACCAGAACAATACCCAATCGGGTTGACCCGATATGATATTTCACGCCGCAGGTTTTCAGTCGGGGTCTCTCGCTCTAGGTGCGACGGGGGACTTCGTCCCCCCCTCTGTCCTCCATGCGGTCGACATCCCACACGTTATTAGGAAATGATATTCTTCCTTGTAACTTCAAATTTTTAACGGGCTCGACGCGGATGGGGAGCGCACGAGGGTGGGCAGCGACGGGAAACGTGGCTTTAACATATCAAGATATATTCTCTTATGGAGCGACCTGGGAGTCTCCATATATGTATATATTATGTTTTACGTGCATAAGCTTTGTCGTCCTTGGCGTTTTTTATTTTCTTTTTTTTGTTTTGTAATTCCAGCATCTCCGGATATCAAAAAGGCTTTTGAGTACGAACTGATCCTCCTAGAAATATAAGTATATCAGGTTTTCTCTGAATTTATCATTAGCAATTTTCGCACAGATAAATCATCGTCCAATGGTCCAGCGGACCGTATATCTGGAATTGATAGAGACACGTAAAAGAAAAAATATTAATGATTAATACTGAAAAACTGTTTTGAGAGCTTAGAGTAAAGCTTTTGGAATCAAATCGTCCAATCAAAATATTTTTTGAGTATATTCACTCGTTCCTTTACTGTGTGTCCTCTTCTAAGTCGTACTCTTATTCTTGAAGATTTTCGCTCACTCGTCGACAGAAAAAGAATATAATACCGATTATTATATATGATAATTATCAATATATAATTTATAATAATATTATTGATGCTCACTATAATTAATTGGAAATAAAGAGATTTAGAAAAATGTAAAACAAGAATCGGACGAAAGTATCAAAGAAAAGATAAAAATAGAGCTCATATAGAGTAGTGATATTATATCAAAGTTGAAAAAAATTGGGATAGACTAATAATAAAACGGATATTGTTTGAGACTTAGTGATCTTATGAGTGGAAATATATATAATCCTTATTAGAAGGCTATATTTAGTATTATGTATCTAAATATATATTAATTATATATATAGATCAACAGTAAATCTGGAGTCGTGGATCGTTGAGGAGATTCATAAAAAGTAATATAGAGTGAGAAGATAAATTGTTTATGAACTTATAAGAGTGACTTCACCTTCTACTTATATCTATGAGTATAGCCTATTCAATGGCTAGCAAGCTTTGTTGCGGAGAAATCTCAAACATAGAGAAAAATTTAATAACCAAGAAATATTGGTAAATGGTATAAGACCCATATAAGAGTTTTCATGACTTCGAGAAGAAAGAAGCGGCAGTTGGTCGACCAGTTACATAGATGCAATATGAGTACTATATATATAATTATATTATATATATTTATATCACATATATATTATATATATTTTCAAATTATTATATATATATAAATATATATTTATATATAATATATAATATATATATTAATATATATATATTAATATATAAATATAGTTATTAATATATTATATTAATATATTAATATAATCTATATATATATATATAAATATATATATAATATAATATAATATATATATATAATAATATAAATTAATATATTATTATCAATATAATAATTATATAATATATATAATAAATATAATATATAATATATTAGATATATATATTATATATTATATTATTATATTTTTATAATTAGAATTCATAAATGTAGTTATAAAATATAAATATAACCTAAATATATAATCTAGAAATATTATAATTATATAATATAATATATATATATATTATAAGTATTAATAAATATATTAATATATATATATATATTATTTATTATATGATATTTATTAGTAACTTTATAATAATATTAATATATTATATATAATATATATAATATAATATTTTTAAAATATATAACTATATATAATATATTATTATATATATATATAGGAGTATATTATAATATAAATTATATATATATATATAATATATATAATATATATATATATAATATATATTATATATATATTATATAATATATTAATTATATATATATTAATATATATATATATATATATGGCAATTTTTTTATAAGGAGGCCGTTGACAGGACTCCCCATCAAAACGTCCTAAAATGTTCCTTAGAGATTCTGAATTAACGTACTGAGAAAATTATTTTTATAAAATATGCTCTTTATATATATATCTATATATATATATATAGTTAATATAAAGTATTATATATAATAGTATATATATATATATATTATATATATATATAATATTATATATATATATATATATAATTATATATATACCCCCATATCTAAAATTCTTTATCTAATAAAACCATCACAATATACAAATGGAATAAAGTAACACAACCCTGTCTCAACTTCCACTATTAATACTTAAAACCTAAATATCACTTTTGACACCATTTATTCTTATACACTCTTCACTATCATCATCATACATTACTTGTTGATTCTATTCAGAGACTTATACACCAACCATACCATATATATATTACACTAACACCAAGCATAGAATGATTCCCTATTAATCCTTATTATTCGCCTGTTGGAATACACATAAACCGTTAGTATTATCTAGTTGTCTAAATAGCTTACATCATCTTGTATACTACGTAGAAATAGCCATCTAGCTACTCCTCACATATGCGACTTGATTTGTTGGCATATCACATATAAATTCGATATTGAGGAATGGTCACTAATCTATCTTTTCTGCTATTTTTCTCTCTAAACAGAATCGCTTGTTACTTTCTCTATATTTTTCATTTCTTTATTTCTTCTCTCGTCGTGCACATTCTTATCAATTCTCACAGAGTTATTAACTATATTCTATATATTTCTCTCTCTATCATTCTTCTATTCCTCTTATTTCTCCTCTATTTTTATATCTAGTTTCCTATTTTTTTTTAGCTATATCTACTTCACTGTATAGAGGGTATATTCTAGCTAAATTCACTACACAAACATATAGCACCTAAGATTCTATATACTTCTTATAAACACGCTTATATTTACAGCAACCTTGCGGAGATCACACATCAGTAAGTGTACTATCTCAGCTTCTCGAGGTCTAATTAGGATCATTTGCATATACTCGATGATGGGATAGCTTAATCACTATTATCCGTAATTTTTTTGTTTCAACTATTACAGGAATTACTAAACTCAGTGTGACTATCCTCCCGCTAAGCACAAGATTGGCAACGCAGTACGAGGGACTCCTCAGTGCTCCTCCTTCTTGCACACAGATGGAGAACCACAGCGCGCGCGGCAATAATTTTCAGTCTCCGCATTTGTTCTCTCACCGTGCTTGCTAAGAGCTGTATCTCCTTTATTCTGGAGATCCGACACAAAATTTTTTCATATATGCAATATAAGCATCATCATATCGTACAGTTATATTAATCTTGCCAAAAAAGAAAATAATAAAAATAAAAATACACTTTAAACTAAACCTCTCTTTACAACGCTTTTCGCTTGCAAAGACGAAAGTATTTCATAATTTTCTTGTTGATCATAGTAGGTGCTCTTTCTTCGAGCTTTACCAATATTCGTTCCAGCTCTCCTAGACAATCTCTGCAATTGATTATTCCATTACATGTTATTTCATATTTATATATATTTCACTTCATGTATTATTTACTTACTCTATTATTTATGTTTTATATTGATTTCTATTAATTGTTATTATATTATTATTATTATCATTTTTATTTATCTTATTCAAAATTATTTATATTAATTGTAAAATTAATCTACATAGCTATATACATTATCTTTAGAGTTAACCATACGTCTGCAAAAGTAAATTGTTTTCACGCATCTATTAACAAAAAAATCAGCTGATTAGCTTATATATTAATTACTGACGTCAATAGGAGAGTGCTTTGTCATCTACAAAAAAAAATCGAACTCACAATCTATAAGCCTCATTATCTCATCTCCAGCATATGCCGAGTTGCACTATCAGTTATCATAGTTCCTAATTTAACGCAAAGAGTGTCACGAAGTATTTATTAGATAATAAGAGCAACAAAAAACTATGATCTGTCCTGTCGTATCTTATTGCGAACTCGGGTCCTATGAGAGACTTCAGTTTATGACTTGTTCACATTCAACCTGAATTATTTACTTGCGAGGGATCTTATATACTTATCCTTATTACCTTTGAATTATATATTCCTCATTAATATCTATTACTCTTAATTTTTAACTCTACTCACAGCTCTTTCTGTATATAGATATCCTTTATCTCTCCAATAAGCTCCACACTAACTTAATTTTAATATGAAACATATGATTCGGATATAATCCTATATCATAATACTCACCTCACTGATATTTAACATCCTCACGTAGTCATCCTCAAATAATTATCCCTTCTTTATAACTACAACAGAAAAATCTAATCTCAATAACTTTTCAACTTCGATACTACTATAACTATATCTACCGACACACTTCTAGTATATATGACTTTATGGATATACTCTTGTGATATTAATATGAAAGCATTTACTTATATAATATACACACTCTCTCCTACACGAAACGATATCACTTCCTACTAATTCTTCTATTTCTTACTATACCGACACCCCTAAATAACACCTGTTTATAATAACCATCTCCTTTTTGGATCATCCTAATCCAACTCAATTCGGTCCCTCAACCCAAATACACTAATAATTCTAGAATGACTTATCTCACCCATCAAACTATCATTCAGATTATCCAAAAAAATAGTACTCTCTTATTAGAAAAAATTATAAATTAATTCTGAAATAGTTTTACTATAATTAATTAATATATATATGGTAACACTAATTATTATATTCCGATAACTTAGATTTCGGAAAGATTAAGCGGAACATCTTATTATTTTGATCCTATAATATAATCATACTTTTTATTAGAAACACGTTAATTATTTTTTCTTAAAACTTAATTAAAAAAATCAAAATTACAAGTAATGAATCTATTTATTGAATCGTTGTATTTAAATTTGTTCTGCACAATTTATTACTCTCATTACGTAACACTTTCCTTCACTTTTTTTTATTTTTTTATTTATTTTTTTTATTATTTATTTTTTTTAATCGTGTTTCTAATTTATTTATTTTTTGTTTGTGTTGTTTGTTGTTTGTTCTTTATGTTTTGTGTTGTATTTTTTGTGTGTCTTTGTTTTGTTCTGTAATGTGTGGGTGTGTGCGAGTTACACACAAGGACCTATCTATAGTATCACAGACCATACAGTACATTAAGATTGGTATGGGTAAACATTTACGAGAAGTACACTTAAGCCTACGTTCCACTCACAATATTTAATTATTGTTCTCAAATTCTATGAGACACTTAAGCTTATAGCAGATCTTGTCACAAGTTGTCATGATTTTTGAATTATACGGTAACTCATTTAACTTACAGGTGGTGTTGTTATTCATTTGTCGGCTTGCTATAAGTGAAGATAATATTTTATTGCAGCAAGGATCTAACTGAGCATTCTGAACATCTGAGAGAGTGGCTGCTTTGCTTATGGTTTTCACAACCTCATTATATAACTGAACTTCAAATTCTAGCTTAAATTATTACGTTTAACAAATAGGCAATTTTTTCCATTTAAAGCTTGTATGATATAAATGAAATTATGGAAAAATTAGTAATAATTTTTTATACGTTATACAAAAATGGAGACATTTTACAGAAAATTGAATATGAAAATCTTCAGGCTCGATATATAAAAGAATGGCTTGGTTTTGAAGACTATCCACAAAGCAATATTAAAAGCTGCAGTCATCCATGGATTGACTGCTGTTATAAGAGTATCTTGGTGAGAAATAAAAAGAAAATTAAAATTCTGTATATATATATATATTATAGAGTATTTAGTAAATTCACAAAATTGATATTAGTCTGATATTATATTTTAACTAATTAATATTGATAGAACTGATTGCATATATTAGAAGATCATGATTATTCCTATACAGCTGATACTATATTTTTAAGATTGTGTTTTATAACGCTGCATTATTATACACGAAATGTATATTACTTCTTAATCTCCATATTTGTGTCACTTTTAAAATGACAATGAGTAATGTGTTTCCAGGTATATTTATACTATAATTAAATATATATATATAATATTATACCCCTTATTGTCCAAGTCGTCTGACTCAGTAATCTATTTACTATTCAATAAGGAAATATCCACCGGATGGGGCCTTCAAGGTTACTATATTGTTATTAATAATTTATTAAAAAGGTAATAGTATGTATGTTTGCTACCTTCCAGATTTCTGATGTGCACATGCTGTACAGTAAGACCTGTTACCAACAAGTCTATGTTGCCGAAGTCGACCTATTATTATCTCTTTTTTATTCTTGCTATAGTGTCAAGGTCACAGAGGTGCCGCTGTACCAAGGCATGGCTTGGGGGTATAGAGACAGTACAACGATAGAACCGAAGTAGATCCCAGCAGCCGCCGCTCTCTCGGAATATAACTATTGTAAGGTTTATCAAGACCACATTTAATAATAATTGATATTGTTATGAAATAAATATTTTCTTTTATGAAACTCAATAGTTAAATACTCTTAAACTATGTGTCCTGTTAATAAATTAAATCATTAGAAGATAATTTAATAAAGAAATAACTAAAGAAAGACTACCGCGTTATAGAAAGCTGGCGAAAAATTTATTTGCAACGAATATAAAGGATGATTCTTATAATTAGGGACCCTATTATAAATATAGTAAGATACATTTCATTTGTTTCACATAGTATTTGGTGGACCCTCAAGTTAAGTGAAACAAAAACCCTTGCGGATTACTAGGGGGCGCATAACAATAAAAAAAAGTGAGTGATGATCACTGTGAAAAGTGCCAATAAACAAATATAGTGCTAAGTTAAGTGACTACATATACGTGCAAAAATTATTGGTAACAATAATAAAGTCCTTAGATGGCGTTGTACATATAGCTCTCATAAACTTTTACTTACATACGATTAGGTGAAGATCCGTTATTTTTAAAAAGTTCAGCTAGTTCTTAGTTATGAAAAAAGAGCTCATTTTTCAAATAATATCAAGCAAAAAAAAATAAAAAAATAAAATATAAAAAAAATAAGACATGGCAGAACACAGAATTCAACATGCCTAGCCATTAAAAAAGATTCCCCGGTTTTTAAGGACCGGAGAGGTGGAATGGAGTAATGTACATAATGTACTACATACAAAGGATCTGCAAAACTATTCGAACGTCTCTCACCTATCGTTTACTACAAACTCTCAATTTCGATGAGATATGAAATAATTCGAATACTCCGAATGGGAGATGGAAACGTTTCAGGATCTCTTACTCGATTACTTTACACAATGGTCAGTTTTGAATTTTTTTGTTTTTTTTTTAATATACGCTACGAAGCTAATGAGCTGGTGCTTATACTTGCACCACAGTCTCACACCTCTCGCCACTGTTGAGTGGGGAAACTCCAAAGACCCGGGTACATGGACTTTATTAGGAGAGAATTTATATAAGAGCCATTATCGTATATCGCACGGTTACGAAACACTCTAAGTTTTTTCTCTTATTGTTTCTGTAATCTAAAGGACATACCCAAGCGCTAACTAAGAACATGAGGATGGTGTGAGTGATAGGCTCACGGAGTATCATGCGCCGTTAACCGGAGGAGGTTAAATGGACCAGTTGGTACGGACTCTCTCTTCCCCCTCCGAGGAGGGGTCTCTGAACCGCAGCCTCTTAGTACAATATGGGTCTCGCGGGGCGTCTCGGCCTCCTTCAAGAGGTTATATTGTAAGACTCGGCTCAGCTGTCAGCGCTCACGCGCACGAGCCCTCTAAGTAAGTTTCAATTATTCTGTTGAATTTTTTATATATATATTTTATCTTCTTATATATTAAAAGGCATATCTGATAATAAAGCATATACGCGACTCAAATACTGTAATGCGCTTTTTCCGTAGTATCGCCTTTGGGAATAAGAGTTTGGATGGAATATTGAGAATGAAAAATGATTATTATATTGGTATTTTATCGATTAGCAGCGTCAAGGAGAATGGAAACTAGTTTTGTTTTCTCGCGTTTTTTTCTTCCGTTTCTTTGGAGTTTGTTTTTTATTTTATTATTTGTTTTAGTCTTTTTTTCTACATCTAGCAATATTCTTAATTGTAATATGTTTTATATTTGTATTACAATCATGAGAGAAAGATAAACGAAATGAGGTACGTTTTTGATATATATATTAAAAAGTAGAAGAATAACTTAATATAAGATTAACCGTTCTAGGGTAGGAAATAAACAAACCTTCTCTTACAGACGAGCAAGGGCCGAACGGACATAAATTAGGGAGGAGATCGGGTCTTGAGAAATCTTTTCTTCAGGAGGGCGGCGTTTCCTCTTACATCACTGCGAGTGTGATAATGGAGTACGGTAAATATCTATTATTCAAAATAAATTAACAAATTTCCCTCCAAGTTTTCTAGATAAGAGAGCAAAGTAAAACAAGAAAGAGTTTTTTCGAGGTATGTATAGTTTTCTTATATATAAGTTCTTCTTCTATATATAAGCGCTCGCGCGATCTCAGCTTGATTGATAAGGATGAGTCAACGACCAGTTATGTCAACAGATCGGTCCGCGCTCAGCATATACTCTTAATTTAATTAGTATTAAAAAATTATGGTTTTATCGGTGTAAGTAGTGTATATCTTTTTTCGGATGATAACTAGATGATTTCTTTGAACGCATGATATTCCTAGAATAAAATGATATGATAGTATTATAGAGTATATCTAGAATAGATAATATACGATACTATTTATTGAATTCATGAGGAGGACGTTGGCTGAGTAATGCAAAGACATAGTCAATTCTGATATATGCATCTATGATCTTACTGCCCCTTTATGCAATCATATGTCTAAAATATATAAATTTTTAAGAGAGCAAATTATAGAGTATAAAACAAGATATTTGTACAAGGAAACTGAAAAGTACATTATTTATTATAAATAAAAATTGAGGATTATGTGAACTAGATTAGACAAAATAAAGTAAGAAATTCTTGTCTAAAATGTCCACTGACGTTTTATATATATATATATATTTATAATAATATATATATATATTACTATATATATATATATATATATTAGTATAAATATTATTATATAATATATTATATTATATAATATATATATATATATATATATATATATATATATATATATATATATATATATATATATAATTTGTTATATATTATATATTTGTTTTGATATATATATAATATATAAGGATAGTATATATATATAATATATATATATATATAATATAATATATATTACTAATGTGTTATATCTTAGAAATGTGAGCTGCTGGGCAAAAACTAATGCGATATTTGAATTCAGCGCATGAAATTCATATGAAATCAGCTCCAAATACTCCGGCACCAAAACATGTGTTGCCCAGTGAATTATAACAATAAAGACATTGACTTTCCTACAGACACATTAAAAAAAATAAATTATATACCAATAAATATTTATCATCCAAAATTATCTTTTATATTTATACATTTTCAGCCAGAGGAACCTTCATGATCTAATTATTAACCTAACACATAAAACACAAAAAATTTAACATCCTAATTTCCCATGAATGCATTTTTTTCTCCTGGCCATAAAGACATTCACATTATTTGTCTTAAAATATAAATTTTATTCCCATATAATCTCAAACAATTTCTTTTCTTAGAAGGATTTTTTAGCACCTAATTATTAACGATCAACTTTTAGATGGCGCTTTATAAAAAACAAAATTCCGTTTCTTTTATTAAAAATTTTAACCTCCCGTCCCTCGACTTTTGGGGGAAGAAGAATGAGAATTAGATAGGACACATCAATTCTCATCATTATGAATAAATTCTCTCTGACTTGTAATATTTGGGATGAGGTTATTTTCCTTTACAGGCGGCTCTTAAAACTATTTAGTCTAAGTAAATCTACCCAATTATTATCATTTACAATATTATTAATAAAGTAGAGGAGTTTCAAAGTAATAAACATTCTTAATAAAGAATAATTTAAACCTCAAATAAGCACTATTTTCATATATACCTTGCTTGATGGAAAAACCAGGAGTGTGGGTGAGACGGAGATAGCTGTCCCAGTGACCCAGTCTCCCGCAATGAAGAACAGGGAAAACCATTCGGACGGTGAGGCTATAAAATTTTGGCCAATTTTGAACCTTATTTCTCTTCCGTCAGATGCAAGTTTATTTTGGGGTATGTTGGAAGATCTTTCCAATTTTTTTTTCTCCCTCTGGTATAAGGTTGAATTTTGTATAGCTTTCTTTCTTCTCTGTTCTCGATTTGAGACCATCCAGAATGGGGAGGGGAATTCCGGCAGTCTTTAAAGAAAGCTTTTTCTTGAAATGTTTTAGGGTTTCAGATGTGGGGAGTCTTCTTCTTCCTCTACCCACCCCAAAATATAGGGAATTTCTCTTTGACTCTGGCATCCCAAGCCAACTCTACGCTTTCTTTGTGTTAAAATCCTCTGATGGTGTAGGAATTTTCTTTTATTAAAAGAGCTCTTTGTTCTTTGTTTAGGTTTTCTAGTGACTTTGTCATCTTCGTTGTTCAAATGTTTTTCACGCTAACTGATTGAAGATTTAGGCTCTGTAATTTCACTTTCACTTTTGATTTAGTAATTATCACCACGTTAATTATTTTTTAACTGGTCCGTTATTAGAAGTATTTGGTGGGTGTCACGAGGGGTTTCACCAGATATATATACAGTGAGGGGATCTCCTTAATTGTTTGCAGACAATTAATTTAATCACCTCGAGTACATACTATTATAGAATAAAGTGAAATAATACGGCATTTTTATTCTCCTCTTTATTAACCAACCTCTTTGTTTTGATCACAGATATAATATAATTTTTTTTTGTTTTTATAAAATCACTAGCAATGTTTATTTAACAATACACAAATAATATTTATTATTTGATTCCATTAATTATAATTTTTTTCGCAGCTTTGCAGAAGGAATCCCTTTCGATCCAAAATCTCTATTGCTGGCCTTAATCTCGCCTTATTTTATGTACTTTTTATTTATTTTTACTATGGATCAATTATTTCTCTATATTTACCTCCATTAGTCAAAAGTTCAACTTTTATTGATGAAGGATTGATTTTATAACTTTATGTAACAATTATTTTAATATAAAATAAAGATCGTGTAAGGGCGAGGCCCTTTAGCGCGTCTTTCCAGCACTGATGATTTGGGCTGAACTCCTTTTCTCCGCCTTTTTGCTAGAGCGCATCCAGCTTAAGAAACTACATTCTAATTGGCTAGTTTAATTTCAAATAAAAAAATAAATAAATAAAACAGTCACTTACATGATCTTATAACATGTAGGAAAATTTAGTTTCCATAAATACACATAACCTTTAGAGGCTATTGAGTACAAGTTTTTAACAGGTGTGTATCAAAAAATACGCACATAAAATGCGTGGTTTACACTTACATTATTTCTCTACACCAGGATCTCAATTTGACTAGTGACTGCAGGCAGATGTTATTTTTTTTCGCATCAACAGCGAATGCGGATGCGGATGTTGATATATATTATATATAATATATATATATAATATATATATATATTAATATATATAATATATTATATATATATATATATATAATATATATTATATATATAATATATATATATATATGATATATATATATTATTATATTATATTATAATTATATGTGTGTGTGTGTGTGTGTGTGTGTGTGTGTGTTGTGTGTGTGTGTGTTTGTGTGTGGTGTTGTGTGTGTGTTATATTTCGACTTTTAGCCACAATCTATTAATATTAATTTGTTACCAAGGTGCATCGAACGGGACCACACTCAAATGACCACACCAATCCTTTTCCCCAATCCTCCGACCTTAAGAAAGAGATTTTAACAATGGATTTTTATACTTTTTTGCACTAGTATTGAAATTCAAAATATAGCTAGGAAGGTTGTGCTTGAGAAAACATCATTTTTCTGCCTTTCTGCTGAGAGTCTGTTTCTCATTACATGATATATTATCCCATCATTGCTAAATACTCTCTCTCACTTGAACACTAGTTGGAGGAACAGGCCAAGTATTTCCCTTGCAAGTTTACTAAAGCGGGGTAAACATTTGCTTAACTTTCCACCAATGATAGATCATCATTTGTATCTAGTCGTTTTCTTGGTGATAGTTCTTCAATCATATTTGCACTACATGCTTGTTGGTAATTGCGTGTGTTATCTTCATCACTACGTCCTTAGAAAATTCTTCCAGTGATCTGTTATTGGATTTACTTCTAGGTGGTGTTGGTTCTGTAGATTTAGTTTTTTTCTTTTTAAATGGGCGGCAAATTATAGACTGTTTGGATATTGAAGTTTTTTCAACTCGCCAACCGGAGTGCCGAATTTAACTTGTTTAATAATGTTTACAAAAAAACATTGCTATAACGGGGATCTAAAGCAAGTGCAAATAGCATGATGGTCATCAATTTCCACATAACCAAAGGTTTTTCTAGCTCTAGTTTTAATACATCTTTCATTCTTTTTTAAACCGTCATCATTTTCATTTGAAGATGGTTCAAAAAAATGCTTCCTTAGCGGTGAGATTAATGGCATTACATGAGACAGAAGCTGTAGAGGTGCTGAATTTTTTGGCATCCCTAATCTCATGGGCTCTTTTGACTTAAAATTATAAAAACCAGGCTGTGAGATCATACCAGAGTCATCATTACACAGTTTGAGTCGAGTCCCATGTCCTTCATTTAAGTTTGTGTTCAGATTCATCTTAAGTTTCTTTTATTATAAAATTCTTTTTCAAATCTCGACAATCAAATTATCCGCGCAACACATCCGCAAGGGGCGGGGGGGCCAAAGCGGCGGAGAGGATGCGGATCTTTAATGATGCGCAGATGCTCCACGGATGCGGATGGGGATGCGAATGTTACCTGCAGTAGTAAGTCTCCGATGTGCGCGATGCCACCCTTTTCGATATGAAGGACTAGAGATATTTGCTTTAAACTTGGAATATAATCTATATATGTGATAAGCTCGAATCCGTGCAAGTTGTGGTGCCCATAGGTCCCCCCAAGGGGTGGTCACCCCGAGAGCTTAGCCGCTACGCCCTTGTTACGGCATGTGGTATGAATGAAGATTAGGCTTATGTGGAGGATTGATAGCCCGAAGGGGTATCAATCTGACAAACAGACAAAACCGAAGGTTTTGTCTGTGTTTGTCATTGATTATTATTATTTATTATTATTTTTATTATTTATTATTATTTATTATTAAGTCGAAGAAATTATGATCACGAAGTGATCATAATTTCGAGGTGTGGTGCTCCCGACTCCGACTCGACTCCGACTCCGATCCGACTCCGACTCCGACTCCGGCCGCTGCGGCGGTTCGGTTTGGTTCAGACATCGGTTAGTGTTGATCTGTCTGTATTATTATTATCATGTAATTAATTATTATTATTATTATTATTATTATTATTATTTGATTATTATTATTATTATTATTATTATTATTATTATTATTATTATTATTATTATTATTATTATTTGTTATTTTTTCCACAGTGGTTTCTTCTTCGCATCCAGTTTCTGAGTTCGATATATATCTACATGGGTTAGGTAATAACAGTCGTATAACAACAAATGTTGGTGTCCTTATAAGGGTTATTCAGGTCGTAGATCTCGAATATGATGGGTTATAAGACCGATAGGGTGTCTAGGATCCCCAGAAGGGATCCCACCCAAACATTAAATATTGATGTAGTAAACGAAACTTGATATACAACTTTTTAGGTTGTATCTTAGGTGATACGGGGTAAAATGACCGATTTTGCCAAATTCGGGGACCCAGCCCCCAAATCTAAAATATTGACATAGAATGATGGAACTCGGTATATAACTTCTGAGTGTAATCTTTAGATGACCCCGGGTGTAAAATGACTGTGGTGCCCCAGACGGGGTACTCACCCCAACAATCTGAATATTGACCATATGAACAACGAAACTTGAGTATACATGCCTTTTAGGTGTATCTTAGATGTATCCAGGGTAAAATGACCGATTTGACCAAATTCGGGGACCAGCCCCACAAAACTGAAATATTGACATAGAACAACGAAACTTGATATACAGCCTTTTTAGGGTGTATCTTAGATGTATCCGGGGTTAAATGACCGATTTGACCAAATTCGGGACCAGCCCCACTAAAACGAAATATTGACATAGAATGATGAACTCGGTATACAACCTTCTGGGATGTATCTTAGATACCCGGGTGTAAAATGAATGGGGTGCCCCAGACGGGTTACACTCACCCAAAACATCTGAAATATTTTGACATAGAAACCACCGAAACTTGATATACAGCCCTTTTTACGGTTGTATCTTAGGAATGTAAGCCGGGTAAAAATTGACCGACTTGACCCAAATGCGGGACCAGCCCCACAACACTGCAAATATTGAACCTAGAACGATGAAACATCGTAACACATACCCATATAAGCTACTACATCATATATGGGTTAATAGCCGTACACAACCTAAAGGGGGTCTCTGGGACCCCAAACTTGAAAATATTACCCTAGAACGATGAAACTCGGGATATACCTTTCATATCTATACCCATATCATATATGGGTTAAATATTCCGTTCACATCCCAAAGGGGGGTCACCAGCCCCCCAAAACTGAAATATTTTCGTAGATTATCGCCTTGGGTATACTAATTTCTTACCGGGGATAATGACTACAGAAACAAAAAAAAAAAAAAAAAAAAAATTAAAAGAAAAAAAAAAATTTAAAAGTTTTTTAAAAATTAAAAAAAATTTTTTTAAAAAATTTAAAAAAAATTAAAAAACATTAGAAAAAAAAATTTAAAAAAATTTAAAAAATATTAAAAACAAAAAAAAAATTCACATATTTTATTCTTTTAGTTTTTTATAACTTAAAAATTTAATCGTTTTTTATATAAACTCAATATACCCTCTAGAGGCCTCTGAGCCTCTGGAAGCCTCTGGAGTCTCCAGATCCCCATCCTCCTCAGCCTCACACCACACTACCCACCCCTCTCATCTATGATCTATTGATTCATGTCATATTTTGTATACATCGTAACACAAAACTTTCATTTATTTTGTTTAATATGCTTTAAAACAATTTGTTTTTTACTAAAATTTTACGCTTTCATATTATATAGCTTAAGAAATTTGTGTTTTTTACATACCCTTAAACCGTAAATCAGTAAATCAATACACCCATCCCTCCCTCCCTACCCCCATCCTGGATATTTTTACATTAACATAGAAAATTTAACAAAAATTTTATCATAAACCTTGTCTGATTTTATTATACTGATCGATGAATATAAGCTAACGTAACAAAAGTTTTCACCTCAATAAAGCAAACATAGCATCACCTGAACTAAGAATATAATGTTCAACGACAAATCTAACATACCTACTCACACTTTTTTCTAACATATCCATGGATAATCTTTCCACATTAGCATGGTAATATTTTAACAAAATTTTATCATAACCTTTTCTAATTAATACACTGATCTGAGAATATATGCTAACGTACACAAAGTTTTTCACATCAATAAAGTCAACATAGCATCAACTGACAACTAGGAATATAATGTACAACGACAAATCCTAACATACCTACTCATTACTTTTAAATCACATTATCATGGAATATTTTCACATTAACATAGTAAATATTTTACAAAATCTTATCATAACCTGTGTAATTGTCATCCTATCAATGAATATATACTAATCTAACAAAGTTTTTCACCTCAATAAAGCAAACATAGCACAACTGAACTATGAATATAATGTACATACGACAAAAGCCTAACATACCTTTACGCTCGAAATAACCAGCTAACAATAACAAAGTTCCATAGTTTAACAACAGTACAGTAACCTAACAGTTGCATACAGAACGAGCTAGATACGACGCTGATACGGGAAATAATTCATTAAACAAAATTAAATCACACAATGTTTGTTTATTTATTTATTTATTTTCTTTTTAACTTCATTTCTTTAAAACTTTTTTGTTTTTAAAAAACTTTTTTTTTTTTAAATCTTTATTTCTTTAAAACTTTTTGTTTTTAAAAAACTTTTATTTATTTTTAACTTTATTTCTTTAAAACTTTTTGTTTTAATTTTATTTCTTTAAAACTTTTTGGTTTTTACTAAAATTTATTCTTTTTTATGTTTATCACAAAAAATTATATTCTTTACATAACTTTAAAACCAAGTAAATCAGTAACATCATACTACCCATCCTATCATTCCCACACAACCATGATCTATAGATCCCCTGATCTATTAGGATAGCATCTGACATAACAAAGTTTTTCATATGTTAAAGTTAAACTACGGACATAACATACTTAACACACAACGGCAGTACGAATAAACAGCCATCACTAGCATCTTACCCGATAAAGTTTACATGGTGGGGAAAGTAAAACAAGTTTTCATTTTTTTTTTATAACATATAATTTTCAATGAAAAGAGCAATATAAAAAATACATAAATAAAAAACATACGTTTTATTTTACATATTAAGTCATCTAATCAAAGGACAGGGGATTCTGTATAATTGAGCAAGTTCTAAATATCTCTCTCTAAAGATTCAACACCTTTGAAAGGATGTACGTATAAATACTGGCTGCTGCATTAATCCATTCTTCGGCATACATAGGTTCAGTAGCATGCAATTCTCTCGTTCCAGAGAGATGTAAATGTCATCTTTGCTGATAGTTTACGTACTCTGTATTTTCAACATTATAAGTAAACCGCATGTTTCTTGTCACATAATCCGTAGATTACACAATGTGCACTATGGAAGTAAATCCTCGAGTATATCGACCTCTTTAAGATGAGACTTAATTCATTTTTCATTTTCAAACCAAAGCTTAAATTTTCAGATGATGAACAGTGAAAACCCTTATACAATGTAATGAGTGAATGCGTTCAAGCATGATGGGTTTCCAATAGTTTGCGCACATCAATACTTTTAACATTATCAGATGCTGTGAAAACAACCTATTCTATTATAACCTCTCTCACTGTCACCTCTGGTAGATATTTCACTTGATGGCGATCCATCAGATGATCCATAATTAGCCATTACCCAAGCTTCTGAAGTATCGATAATCTTGATGAAATCTTCAAACGAAATGAATAAAGGTCTATTTTTTGCACCTCCGAATGGAATACATGTAATATATCGCTCTCCATTTGTTTGAGCGAAAAAATATAAATACCACATCATTGGGTATTACAAAGGGTCGCTCGGAAAGATATTTCTACGAGCTTAGAAGCAGATTGAGATTACATCAGGCGTAACGTTCAATGTTCTCTTCCTGATGAAAATCGTATAAGTACACACATAAATATCAAGGTGATGAGATACTATGTTTGACATCACAACCTTCACCTTTAGGGCCAAATCCTCCACTTTTTTAACATTACGCAATATCTATGATTCTTGTAGGTTCGTTTTCGAAACAATTATGCAATACCATTGATCTCTTGTTGTCATAGGACAACATAACAAATTCTATCTAAAAACATTTATGTTTTTGCTTAATGTCTTTAAATGTTTTACTAACAACTCCTAAAAAACTTTTATTTAATTTTAATTTCATTTCATTAAAACTTTTTGTTTTTTAAAATAAAAACTTTTAATTTTTTAATTTTATTTCTTTAAAACTTTTTGTTTTTACTAAAAATTTTATTGTTTTTTCATGTTTATAACAAAAAAAAATTTTACATTTTGTTAAACAAATGCATAAATCAGTAAATCAGCCACCCTGCTTTCCTCATCGTCTCCCTACCCCCTTCCATGATCTCTCGATCTTTCGAAATATTTGATTTTAAGTCCCTGGCCTGTAATCACTCGAATAAAACACAACATACAAAAACAATCACTTGTCAATGAATCAACGAATATATGCTACCAACATAACAAAGTTTTTCACATTACAAACTAACATAGCATCATCTTGTCTAAGAATATAATGTTTACAAACGACAAACTAAACACATCTCAATCCTCAATAAACGGTTAAAATTAACAAAGTTTACTTAACACATGTAAAGTAACTAACATGTACATACAAAATGTAACCTAATCATACTTCTCAAGCATTTCTCTAACATAACAATGCCAATTTTACATTAACATAGTACTATTTACCAAAAATTTATCATACATTAGCTAATTATCATTCTGATCAACGAATATACGCTAAACGTAATAAAGCCTTTCACATCAATAAGCTGAACATGAGCGATATACCGAACTGAAGAAAATAATGACGACAGCAACCGTAACCTAACTTACACATTGAATAACTGTTACATTACTAAAGTTCAACACTTAGTACATCAGTTAAAATAACTAAGCAATTGTCTGCAAAACGCTAAACTAGTCATCACTGTTCTACAAACATTTCTCTAACATATTAACGTTAATTTACATTGACACAGTAATGATTTAACAAGAAAATTTATCACTCCTTTGTCTAATTATCATACACGACCGTCGAATATATGCTACGTAACAATGTTAATTTTAGATTAACATGTAATATTTAAAAAAGAAAATTTTAATTCATTACCTTACCTACCTATCATAAACCCCAACAAATAATTGCACTACAAAACTACAGCATATACATAAAAATAATTCTTTGATACAAAGATCGTATTAAAGTGTGAAAGTTTTACCGATCCTAAAGCACTAAATCGAGTGAAATCAAACATCCGTCCTCAATCCCGCGACCGTGCAGTCAGCCTTCCAATGATCTTGTAATCTGTTGACTCCAAATCACATTTCGACTATCATTTCGGATAAGCATAACATAAAAAGTAAGGTTCTTTATATACTTACCCGCAAATATATGCTACGTAACATTGTTTTAACATTAATAAAAGCTAACATAGCATTACCAGAACTAAGAATATAATGTACAATTTTAAATGACATACATTTAAAATCTACACACCTTACGCAACGACATGAAACTACTAACATTAACAAGTTCCATACTTATCAACAGTAAAGTTACCTACACAGCATACAAACAGCAACCTATTCACTACTTTTTCAAGCATATCTCTAAACATATCAATGTTTAATTTTACATTAATATTGTAATTATTTAACAAAAATTTAGTAAACCTGTCTAGTTATCATAATGACTGCAAATATATGCTTACGTAACAGTTTTTTACATTAAATTCATAGTAAAATTAACAAAATTTCATCATAACCATACCTGAATATCACACACCCAAAAGAAATAATTGCAAACACAACAAAGTTTTACCCAAACATAACATAAAAAATGACAAACTTTTTCAGCACACATGACATAAAAACAAGTTCTATGAATAAAATATTCTTAGTAATGTGTAATAGTTTACTGATTTCTCAAGTTGTAAATCAATAAATCAGTAAATCAAACCATCCGATCCTCTACATAAAAAAAGAGAAAATGAAAAAAAAAAAGAAAAAATAAATCAAATCCCTTCCCACCCACCCTAACCCTGAATCTATTGATCTATCGAATCAAGCCATATTTCGCAGGTATCATTTGGTAACATAGTACAAAAAAGATAAGTTCTTTAATATACTAACGCACCGAGTCACATAATTTGCTAACGTCAACATTGTTTTCCCATTAATAAGCTAACATAGCATAACAGAACTAAGAATATAATTGTACATGATCAAAACCTAACACACGTTACACATGAATAAACTACTAACATTAACAAGTACCATACTGTAACAACAGTAAAGTACTATGCGCCAGCATACCAAGCGTAACCTTATTCACAACTTTTGTCATGCATATCTCTAACATAATGTTAATTTTACATTAACACTATTGATTTACATCGCATTTCGAGTATCATTTCCGATAATAAACATCGCACAAAAAATGAGTTCTTTTTATACTAACCCACGAATATATGCCTAACATATGACATGTTTTTCATATTGAATAAAGTAACATGAGCATGATAAAGAACTAAGAATTAAATATTGTGCACTGACAAAACTAACACAACCTACGTTCGAATAAACGTTAACATTAACAAAAGTTCCACACTTACATCAGTAAAAGTAGCTAACATTTGCATACAAAACGTAGCCTATTCATAACTTTTTCCAAACATATCTCTATACCATTTAACGTTAATTTACATTACACAGTAATATTGACAAAAAATTAATCATAACATCGTCTAACTATCATAACACCCCAACGAATAACTGTAAACATAACAAAGTTTTTATCCAAACATAACATGAAAAATAATTCCTTGAATAAAATATCAATAGAAATTGTAATAGTTTACTGATTTAAAACAGTAAATCAGTAAAACAAACCATCAAATCCCTGCCTCCCATGACCGTTTTTGATCTATTAATCCTATGAGTCACTGTCACATTTCGAGCATCAATTTTCGGAATAAACATAACCAAAAATAATTTCTGTAATATACTAACCAACGAATATATGCTAACATAACAACGGTTTTTACTTAATAAAGCTAACATAATAACCTTGAACTAAGAATAATAATGTACAACACAAATCCTAACTCATGTAAAATCGAATAAACTATAACATTTAACAAACCCACACTTAACCGACAGTAAGTTACCTAACACTGTCGTACAAAACGTAATTATTCCACCACTTTTCAAAGCAATATCCTATCATATCAATGTTAATCTTTACATTAACATGGTTAATATTTAACACAAATTTAGCATAACCCTTCTAATTCATCCATACGACAACGAATATAAATTGCATAACGTAACAAATTTTTACATCAATCACGTCATATTTAAACAGTAAAAATTCATCATAACCTGGTCTAAATATAATACCCAACGAATAATTAGCAACCATAACAAAGTTATTAACCAAACAACATCAAATAACAAATTGTTATCCTGATATACACATAAAATAAGTGTCTTTGTAAATATCCACAGTAAAGCGTCATGTTTAGCTGATTTTACAAACGGTAAAATAGTGAATCAGTAAATCAACCACCCATCCCTTTTACAGTTCCCCTATCCACCCACCCACCTATGAATCTATTGAGCTATTGAGTCAAGTCATATTTCAAGTATCATTTTTGGATAAACAGAACCATAAAACTAAGTTCTTTATGAATATATGCTTATGCATATATGCTTTCGCAACAAAGTTCAACGTAAACAGCGTGAATAAACCTGTAGACATTAACAAAGTATAACAATCTCAAACTTTACAATAAACAAAGTTGGATAGGTTTGGCAACATCCAAGGTGATTTGGCAAACCACTGTATGCCACCATTGATGATCCACCCAATTGGATGCACCCTTGAAGGGGTGAATCCACATAAATGGGGATCACCGCCTAATGGGGTGTAGCGGGTTTTAGGTCCTCAGCCCTGTACCTAACTTACGCATAAACAGTTTTCATTACACCAAGAGTTACTATACGCATGCACATTACCTTCCGAGGAGAAACCCAATGTGGATGTCCCCCTTGAATAGGGTGTGAATCCTGAGAGGGGAGATCACCCCGAAAGGGGTGTAAGCGCTTTGGGCTCAGCCCGAAGGGCGAGGCCTTACCCATTCCTACGGAGGGTATGCCCGCTTACACCCTTCCGGTGAATTCTCCCCCTCAGGATTCACACCCTTTCAAGGGGACATCCACATTGGGTTTTCTCTCGGAAGGTAATGTGATGCTATAGATACTCTTGGTTAATGAAAACTGTTTATGCGTAAGTTAGGTACAGGGCTGAGACCTAAAACCCGCTTACACCCCCTTAGGGGTGATCCCCATTATGTGGATTCACACCCCTTCAAGGGGTGCATCCAATTGGGTGATCATCAATTGGTGCATACAGTGTTGCCAAATCACCTTTGTATGTTGCCAAACCTATCAATTTGTTTATAGTAAAGTTTGAGATTGTTATACTTTGTTAATGTCTACAGTTTATTCACGCTGTTTACGTTGAACTTTGTTGCGAAAGCATATATTGTACGTTTTTAATATCAAGAAACTTAGTTTCTTGATTGTTATGTTTTCCAAAATGATACTCGAGATATGACTTGACTCAATAGCTCAATAGATCATAGGCGGGTGGGTGGATAGGGGAACTGTAAGGATGGGTGGTTTGATTTACTGATTTACAGATTTACCGTTTTAAAATCAGTAAACTATTACGCTGTACTGTGATATTTTATTCAACAGAACTTATTTTTAATGTTTATATGCGGAATAAAATTTTGTTATTTTTATGTTGTTTGGTTAACACTTTGTTAATGCTTTGCTATTATTCGTTGGGGATATATGATACTGTCGACGATGTTATGTTGAATTTTTGTTAAATATGACGATGTTGATGTAAAAAAATTTGGTACGTTAGCATTATTTCGTTGTCTGTATGATGATTAGACAGGGTTATGCTAAATTTGTTAAATATTACTGTTAGTGGTAAAATTAACATTGATATGATAGAGATATGCTTGAAAAAGTGTGCATAGATTACGTTTTTGTACGACGTGTTAGGTACTTTACTGTGCGGAAGGTTGTTAATGTTAGTAGTTTAATTCATTCATTTCGCCCTTAGGTTTTGTTCTGTTGTAGTAGAAGAGTTGACAGTGGAAAAGTAATGTTAGCTTTAATCAAATGTAAAAAACGTTGTGTATGTTAGCATATATTCGTTGGTTAGTATATACAGAAATTATTTTTGTGTTATGTTTTATCCGAAATGATGCTTCGGAAATGTGACATGACTCAATAGACTTAAATAGATTCAAAAAGGTCATGGAGGGAGGGTTTGATGGTTTGATTTTATTGAGCGACTATTTTAAAAACAATTAAAACTCTTAAACATTACTATTCTATTTTAATTCAAGAATTTATGCCAAAAGAAAGACGAACAAAACTTTGTTATGTTTACAGTTCATTCGTTGGTGTGTATGATAATTAGACATGGTTATGATTAATTTTTGTCAAATATTAACTGTCAATGTAAAATTAACGTTAATGTGTTAGAGATATGTTTTTGGAAAAAGTATGAATACGGTCTACGTTTTGTATGCAACTGTTGCTACTTTACTGATTTAACGTGTGGAACATTGTTAACTGTTAACGGTTATTCGAACGTAGGTTGTGTTAGGTTTGTCATTGCACATTATTTTCTTAGTTCATATGATGCTATGTAGCTTTATTAATATGAAAACAATTGTACGTTAGCATTTATTCGCTGGTTAGTATATAAAGAACTCATTTTTGTGCTATGTTTATTCGAATGATACTCGAATGCGATGTAAATCAATTGTGTTAAATGTATAAATTAAACATTATTTAGAGACTTACTGCAATGAAAAAGTGTTGAATAGTGTTACGCTTTGTATCTGGGCTAGGTTACTTTACTGTTGTTAAGTATTGGGTAACTTTGTTAATGTTAGTTAGTTTATTCATGTGTACGTGTGTTAGGTTTTGTTATTGTACAATATAATTTTAGTTCTGGTAATGCTATGTTAGCCTTATTAATGGGAAAACAATGTACGTTTAGCATATAACTCGGTGGTTAGTATTAACAGAACTTATTTTGTACTTATGTTTACTCCGAAATGATACTCGAAATATGGCTTGATTCGATAGATCAATAGATT
>JABUQX010088364.1:5000-12500 GCA_015478945.1 Trachelipus rathkii
AATATAGCAGTCGCCATTCGGTTTACAATTAAATATAAATAACACATCGTTGGGAATAACGCAACGCCTCGCAAAAATGAGTTCCTTTAATAATACTTAACCAACGAATATTATGCTAACATAACAAGGTTTTCACATTAATAAAGCTAACATCACATCAATAAAACTAAGAAAATAATGTACAACGACGAATCTATCACAACTTAAACATGAATAAAACTGTTAGCATTAACAAAGTTCCACCTAACACCTGTAAAGTAACTAACACTGCATACAAAACGTAACCCTATTCATGCTTTTCCAACATATCTCTCTAACATATTAACGTTAATTTAACATTGACACAGTAATATTTTAACAAGAATTTATCATAACCTTGTTTAATTTTCATACAGACCAACGAATAAACTGTAAACATAGCAAAGTTTTTATTCAAACATAACACAAAAATAAGTTCTTTATAACTAACCATCGAGTAATAACTAACGTAAACAACGTTTTACATTAATCAACCAACATAACATAACCTGAACTAAGAATATAATGTACAACCACAAACCTAACAACACCATACGTACGAATAAACCACTAACATTAACAAACTTCCGCCCTTAACAACAGTAAAGTACAATAACACTTCGGGTCCAAACGTAACCTATTCACACTTTTTTCATGCATATCTCTGACATATTCAATGTTAATTTTACATTAAATCGTAATATTAACAAAGTTTAGGGCATAAAAACTTCTAATCATCACCACTGACCAAAGAATATAATGGCTGACGTACCAAATGTTTTACATCAACTTCGTAACATTTAAAAAAAAAAAAAATTCATAACCTCGTCTAAATATCATAATGCCCCAGCGAATAATCGCAAACATAACAAAGTTTTAAACACAAAAATAACAAAAAATAACAAAATTTATCCTAACATAACATAAAAATAACGTTCCTTTGAGTAAAATATCAAGTAAAACGTAAATAATTTACTGAATTTTAAAGCAAGTAAATCAGTAAAGTCAAACCACCCATCCTTTGGGCTGAGGCCCAAAACCCGCCTACACCCCTTCGGGGTGATCCCCCTCGCAGGATTCACACCCTTTCACGGGGCGCATCCCCTGGGTTTTTCTCTCGGAAGGTATTGTGTTGCTTTAGATACTCTTGGTTATTGGAAAACTGTTTTATTCGTAAGTTTCAGTACGTTACTGTTAAATATTAACTATGACAATGTGCGAATTTAACACGATTTGGTGAGAAATGATGAGTTTTTGTAACATATTACTGTGTTAACTGACGTATGATGTGTAGAAACGTGAGTTAGGTTAAGTTTTTGTTGAATAATGTTAGTTTGCCCTAGATTTTGCTACTGTCTACGTTTATTCATAGTAAATGATGTTATACTCGAAACGATTGACACTTTGTGAAGATAGGGTCAATTCATAGTTCAAGATGGTGATATCTTTATATTGGTCACTTTGTTAAGGGTTTTTGTTAGATAATACGGCTTTTACCTGTTTCTAATATGCTCGAAAAGTGGGAACATACCGAGTATTGTATGCACTGTTAGCTACTTTACCTTGATCAATAGGGAATTTTTTCAGGATGTTAGCTGATTATTCAAACACCCGAGGTATGTTAGGTTTGCATTTGTACATTATATTCCTAATCGCGGGTTATGATTTTTTAGCTTTATTGATGCTAAAACTTGTTGGTTAAGCATATAATTCGTTAGGTTAGTATAATAAAGAAACATATTTTTATGTTGTTTGTCCAAAATGGATACTTGAAATATGACTTGAAATCAATAGCTCAATAGATCAACAGAGGCGGGTGGGACGGGTAAGGGACTGCAGGGATGGTGTTGAATTTACTGATTTACTGATTTACTGGCTTTAAAATCGTAAATTAATACGTTTTACTGTGATATTTTACTCAAAGAACTTTATTTTTATGTTGTTAGGATATAAAATTTTGTTATGTTTTGTTATGTTTGGTTAAAAACTTTGTTATGTTTTGCGATTATTCGCTGGGGATTATGGTATTTTAGCCGAGGTTATGATGAATTTTTTTGTTAAATGTTACGAGTTGATGTAAACATTTGTTACGTCAGCATTATATTTCTTTGTCAGTATGACGATTAGACAGGTTTATGCTAAACTTTGGTTAAATATTACGATGTTAAATGTAAAATTAACATTGATCTATGTCAGAGATATGCATGAAAAAGTGCGAATAGGTTACCGTTTTGGAAGAAGTGTTATGTACTTTACTTTTGTTAAGTAGGTGCGGAAGTCTGTTAATGTTAGTGGTTTATTCGTACGTATGGTGTGGTTAGGCTTTGTCGTTGTACATTATACTTTTAGTTCTGATTATGACACGTTAGGGTTATTACTGCTAAAAACGTGTTAACGCTAGCTTATACTCGATGGGTTAGTATATAAAGACTTATTATTTGTGTTATGTTTTGAATAAAAACTTTGCCTATGTTACAGTTATTCCGTTGGTCTGTAATATGATAAATTAAACAAGGTTTATGATAAATTCTTGTTAAATATCACTGTGTCAATGTAAAATTAGCGTTAATACGCTACGAGATATGTTTGGAAAGCATGAATAGGTTACGTTTTGTAAGCAGTGTTAGTTACTTTTACAGGTGTTCAAGTGTGGACCTTTGTTAATGCTAACAGTTTATTCATGTTTACGGCATGTAGATTCTTCGTTGTACATTATTTTCTTAGTCCATATGATGCTATGTCTTATGCTTTATCTTAATGTGAAAACCTTGTTATGTTAGCATATATTCGTTGTTAAGTATATAAAGAAACTCATTTTGTGCGAGGCGTTTCGTTATTCCCCAACGAGTGTCATTTATATTTAGATTGTAAAACCGACATGGCGACTGCCTATCATTGCCTCATATTCCTGTCAGAGGGTTAAATATAATAAGTATTGCATCACTTTATGCAATGGTTATAGCTTAAAATCATTTCATGTTTAGAGTTGTTATTTCTGAAAGGGGAAAGGAATTTAAAAAGAGATACAATGTTATTTGGGAATGAAGGTACTGATAATTTTTGTTACAATATACTATGATAACTGTAAAAAACTTTGTTACGTTCCCTATATTCGTTGGTCTGTATGATAATCGGTCAAGGTTTATGATACATTTTTTTGATAAATGTTACTACTGTGTCAATGTAAGATTAACGTTAACATGTTAGAGATATGCTTGGAAAAGTATGAACAGGTTACGTTTTGTAATGTTAATGTCAGTTACTTTACTGGTGTTAAGTGTGGAAGTTTGTTAATGTTAACAGTTTATTAGGGCGTAAGATGTGTTAGCTTTGTCGTTGTATACATTATTTCCTAGTTCATATGAATGCTATGTTAGCTTAATTAATGTGAAAACATTTGTTATTGTTAGCATATTATTCACGTGATTTAGTATATCAAAGAACACTCATTGGACCTTTGTTTAATCGTTAACAGTTTTATTCGTATGTAAGTTGTGTTAGGTTTGTCTTTTTTGCATTATTTTCTTAGTTCAGTTACGCTATGTTAGTTTCATTGATGTGAAACTTTATTCCGTTTAGCATACTTTCGTTGATCAGTATAATTAACCACTGTTGTGAGAAATTTTAGTTAAAATGTTACTGTGTTAGTGTAAGATTAACGTTAATATGTTAGAAGTGTATGCTTGAAAAAGTTAAGATTAGGTTACGTTTGCATAACCAATGTTAGTTGCTTTACTATGTTAAGTGTGGAACTTTGTTAATGTTACAGTTTATTCGTGTTTAAGGTGTGATAGGTTTGTCTGTACATTATTTCTTAGTTCATGTTAATGATATGTTAGCTTATTGATGTGGAAAACTTTATTAGCGTTAGCATACCTTTCGTTGATCAGTATAATAACGCACTGTTGTGAGAACTTTTAGTTAAATGTTACTGTGTTCAGTGTAAGATTAACGTTATTAGTAGAGTTATGCATAAAAGTAAGATTAAGCTTACTTTTGCATTACCCATTTAGTTGCTTACTGGTGTTTAAGTGTGGAACTTTGTTAATGTTAACAGTTTATTCGTGTTTAAGGTGTGATAGGTTTGTCCTTGTACATTATTTTCTTAGTTCATGTAACGATATGTTTGCTTTATTGATGTGGAAAAGCTTTGTTACGTTAGCATACTTTCGCTGCTCTGTATGATAATTAACCAATGTTGTGGTAAAATTTTAGTTAACTATTACCATGTTAGTGTAAATTAAAATCGTTATGTTGGAGATATGCTTGACAAAGTAAGAATAGGTTACGTAACGTATTATGCATGCTTGTTAGTTACTTTACTGGTGTTAAGTGCTGTACTTTGTTAATGTTAACTGCTTATTCTGGCTTAAGATGTGTTAGGTTTGTTGTTGTAACATTATTTTCTTAGTTGCAGTTGAGCCTATGTTAGCTTTATTCAATGTGGAAACCCTATTATGTTTAGAGTATACTCATTGGTCTGTATGATAATTATACACGGTTATGGTAAATTTTTGTTAAATATTACAGTCTTAATGTAAAATAACAGCGATATGTTAGAAAAGTGTAAGTAGGTTACGTGTTTGTATGCTATATTAGTTACTTTAGTGTTGTTAAGTGTGGAACCTTTGTTAGCGTTACCAGTTTATATTCCTGTTTAAGATATGCTAAGTTTGTCTTTGTGGGTTTATTCATAGTTCAAGATGATGCTAAGTAAGCTTTTATTAATGTGAAAACTTTGTTACGTCAACATATGTTGATTGATCTTTGTTCATAAAAGAAACTTGATTTATGTTTAATGTTAATCCAAAAATGACACTCCGATGGTGACTGAATCAGTAGATCATAGATCATGGATGGATAGGAGGGTGGCTGGATGGTGTTTGATTTACTGATTTACTGCTTTAGGGTATGTAAAACGTTACAATTTTAGTAAAAAATATGACCTTAATCAATAGATCAATAGATCAATAGATCACAGATGGTCAGGAGGGAGGTTGGATAGTGGTTTGATTTAGTGATTTACTGCTTTAGGGTATGTAAAAACGTACAATTTTAAAGTAAAAATTTGACCTTAATCCTGATCAATATGAATCACAGATGGTCAGGAGGGATGGTTGGATAGTGGTATTGATGTTAGTGTTTTAACTGCTTTTAGGGTAATGTAAAAGCGTTACCATTTTAGTAAAATTTGACCTAATCATAGATCAATAGACTCACGACTGGGACAGGTGGGATGGTTGGATAGTGGTTTGATTTAGTGATTTACTGCTTTAGGGTATGTAAAAACGTAAATTTGTAAGTTATAAACATAAAAAGTGTAAGAAATTTTATTTATTTATTTATTTATTTATTTATTTATTTATTTATTTATTTATTTTTTCTTAATGGTTCTGAAACCATTATTTTCGAAATCTACAGACACAATAACATATATAAAGACACCAACATTGTTGTTATACGAATGTTTTATTAACTGCGGCACCCAGTGCTCCACCACCGTGCCGGAACCAACCCTTGAATCCAATACTAACTCTTCTAGAAACCAATTCTGAATCCTCTCACCAAAATTTCAGCTTTATACCGATCAATTGTAATTTTTTATGGGTGGGGTCCCCCCTTCGGGGGGACCCAGTGGGACGTAACTTCGTACTAACTGAGGTTACCTCATCATCTAACACCATACCAAATTTTAGCACTATACGATAAGTTCGGAGTCGCAGGCAGGCCGGCAATCAAAGGCGGAGTCAAAACCGGATGCGAAGAAGAAACCACGGCGGAAAGCAAAGTCGGAGTGCGTAAAAAACGATCCCTTACAGGATCGTTTTTCGACTTCAGATTCGATTCTCTTCGCGAATCAATTCAGCGCCCTAATAATAATAATAAAGGGGGGGGGGGGGGGGGGGGGCGGGGGGTTTGATTTATGCGCACGCGCGCGCTCACGCGCTGACGTAATCTCGTCTTGCGACGAGATTACGTCATCACGCTCAAACCTAACTCTCGTTAGGCCTTAACGCAATCTTGGGTTTGGAAAGCCAAAAGGGTATAAACGCGGGCGTAGCGGCTACGCTCTCGGGGGTGACCACCCTCTATATACATCCTACAGATTTGAAATTTACACGGTTTCATGCTTATCCCAAACATAGATTATATTCCAAGTTTGAAGCAAATATCTCTATTCCTTCATATCGAAAAGGGTGGTCGAGCTCAAACTGCTCTGTCACCTACTATAAATATATATATATAATTATATATATATATATATATATATTGTGAGAAAGAAAACATATATCTTAAAAATATATATATATATATATATATATATATATATATATATATATATATATATATATATATATATATATATAACTCAAACTCTATATCTCTATATATATATATATATATATATATATATATATATATATTGTAAAAAGTCTTTACTACGCTCGACTGAAAAAAGGAGGTCAAGTGTGGATCTCGAAACTCGAGAATTTTATTATTATATTTTAATTCTTCTTACTTGTTTGTAATAAATAGTCCTTTCTGTTTGGATGTTAATATATATATATAATATATATATATATATATATATATATATATATATATATTATATCTATATTAGTATATCATATATATATATAATATATATAATATATATATATATATATTATATATATATATATATATATACACATGATAATGCATTTCAACCGCTTCATTTATTTGTACATATTATATATGTCCCTTAGTAGGTTTGAATCTATCCTTGAGTTGGTAAACCAAAAGTGTTACCTCCTGACCACGATGAGCTTAAAATGAAATCTGCCACTTTCCTCTGAAAGGTTAACCATACCTCCCGAAGAAACACAGGCATGTCTTTGGTGTGACTCAGACCTCTAGCAACCTCCCTGCCCGCACTCGGGTCAGGGGGCTCACACTGGGTAATCTTTTAAACGGGACTTCACTTTGTATAAACAAGAACAACGCATTAAACCGCATCAATATTTTTACTTATATAATGTCCCTTAGTAGGTTTGAACCCTTCCCTTGAGTTGTAAACCGAGTGTTACCTCCTGACCACGATGAGGCAAAAAGAAATCCGCCACTTTCCAATTTAAAAAAATTACCAGTGTGACCCCTGACCCGAGTGTGGGGGGGGAAAAAAAAAACCCCCCTTGGAAAAAAAAAACCCCACCCGAGTGTGAAGCGGAGGTCACCGGAGGTTAGATGTCCCACCAAAGACATGCCTTGTCCTCTCGGAAAGGCAGGTAACCTTTCAGAGGAAAGTGGCGGGTTTCCTTTTAGCTCATCGTGGTCAAGAGGTAACACTCCTGGTTTACCAACTCAAGGGTAAGGGTTCAAACCCACTAAGGGACATTATATATGTACAAATAATGATGCGGTTTAATGCATTATCCTTGTGTATACAAAGTGAAGTCCCGTTTAAAAATTACCCAGTGTGACCCCTGACCCGAGTGTGAG
>JABUQX010088364.1:17500-21306 GCA_015478945.1 Trachelipus rathkii
CAAGACTTAGTCCTTTACATCCCTCACTACTTTAATATTAATGCATATACCAGACACACCTTTCCATGCCATTCTTACAACTTTCCTTACATATCACTCACTCATCATACCGTTTATCCCTTTATCCATTCCAAACATATATATCATAATATATTTATAAAACTCAGACTCTATTGTTTCTGTAACTGTCATCACCTATTTAACCAAACTTTTGCACCGAAGGACTGTCTTACGACGTTCACAACCATTAATACCTTATAACTTTTATCAGTTTTACACTTATCAAACAATATCTCCTTATATTTATCACACATCATACACTGCCCAATCTATCTCTAACCAATTACCATTTCAACTCTACTCAGATTCACCAAACACAAACCAAAATCCGCCAAATTATAATAACCTCACTCCTAACTTTTCATCTTCCATTCTACTCATATGCTCGAACCATCTTAATTGTTGTGCCTCTATGATCGCTGACGACCCGGGGGGTCGTCGAATTTGCCTCAGTCACTCCCGTTAAGAAATTAAACTAAACTTCAAGAAAGTTCCAAAAAATAGTTGAATATCATCAAGCAAAATAATAGAACTATAAGATATAAAAAATAAAGAAAGATGTTAAACTTACATCTAATTAATTTTTTCATATTGCAGTATTAAGAAATAACTAGCATAAAAAAAAATGCATAAGAAATTATTTTAAAATTTAAATTTATTCTGGACTTTCATATCACGCAAAATATTTTAATTCACACATAAAATCTATTTACTTTACGGTCAAAGATTACGTTCTCAATAGAAGTTAATTGCTATAAGTCAAGATTATACCTTATGATTTGACTTAATTTGAGCTGGCCCTATAAGATTAAGTATCTTAATTAGCTATTAGTTTTGAGAACGACCGTCTGCAGACCTCACGCACTAAACTAATGGCTAACTGAGTCATAAATAACACACATAGCAGTATGAACTATTATTTTGGTTATGAGTACGCCAAGAATTTAAAGGTTTTGATATTAAATTTTGCTATGAATTTGCAAAAGTAGTAACCTTCCCATCTATATTATAATCTCCAGACTTAGACCGTCAACAAAATGTAGCATAGTCGAGTTATATTCCTACTCCTAACGAAAATTCACTTCTTCTTATTATATCCTAATCAACATCTATAAATTATATTATATAACTGGCAATCATAATCACAATTTAGCAAGTTTGTCGGTGTAAGGAAGTCGTATTTCGCTGACAAACCATGAACTTATTCAAATCTAGAGTTATATATTTCCTACAATTCAAGCCTAGTCTATAGATAACAGACAAAACATTCTCTTCTAGTTATCATGATTCGATACCCATAATGCATGGAGCATCGCTAGATTATCCTTCATCACATCCATATCGATTTGTGTCATTGCGTTTTACTTAACGCTCTCACAAATGACTTAATTGACAAGTTCTATGAGTAACAGTTCCTTTAAATGGAACACATGCCAATTTGCATCGTCCACAGCCTTGTCTCGATTTTGTGAAGAAGCAGTCATCTTTAATAGCCAGTGAGTAATTTATAAGCGCACCATTGTTGTAAATAATCCCAGTCCTTTTTCAGTTTGTAAGATATATTTTGAGCATTCAATATTAAAGTTCCGGGAAAGAACAGCTTTTCCAAAGCCTCAAGGATAAGATCAATAAGTAAAGAGAATGATAGCTATTCGAGTGATAAATCATAATTACACTCCTGTCAATCTAAACCTGGTATGATTGCTGATTTCTAGTTCTTTACCAGTAAGGTCCGTTCAAGTAAGCCACATCGACGTAATATTCTCGAGAGAATTTTTTCTGTACAACATCCACAGCATCTGCTCTACTACTACATCTCATTTCCACAACACGCTTGATAGCTTCACTAGTTGAGTCGCAATCAAATATATCCAATCTTGAGATGAGTCAGAGCCGAAAAGACGAATATTAATCGGTCCAATATTCCTAAAAAATAAAGGTAAGAAGGAATCAACGCCTACTTGAGAAGACATGCATGACCACACGTCATGTCAAATCAGTGAGATGATTGTGATGGATATATTATATAAATACAATATTTATACGGTTGACTTCCGCTGATTTATAATATAAGGCGCGTTGAAACACACATTTATCAGAATGACCTTCCATCACGGCAAGTTCAAATTATCAATATGCTTGTACCACGAGACAGTCTCACATGAATCTTGAACTCCGTCCTTTTTCTAACTGACTCCTAAAAAATTGAAGTGCTGCAATTTATGCTTCGTATAATTTTTGCCTCCTCTCTAAATAAAGATACGAAGTAATATGATTACTTCCTACTTTGACTTCCTTCCCTTTCATTTTTATACATAGCAGTAATGACACTATGGCTCAATTTGGTCCTTGTGAGAATATATGTCGGAGTGAAATACTATCGAGATAATGCAGTAATATGTATTATTACTTACTGATTTCACTTGTCCTTCGAAATGATTATATCTTCACTCTGAGTTATCTTGAGATACTTCACAAAAGGTTCCACAAATTACCATTATCAATTAGTTTGTGAAAGAATAGGACGTTGTTTAGAACGTATTTCTGAGCTATTTCACACATCTCATCAATATGATTCACATGTAGATATTGGTTGAGTCGAACTTATCCGCCCATCATAATGAAGTCACACTCCCAAAATTTCTATCTTATATTTCAAACAACATCAGATATGAACATCTTCCCGAGATGAGCCAGTGATAAAGCTAGGTTTATTGCTTAGCGAGTAATACACGAATGATGATCCAGGAATTCATGGCCAGGAATTTTCACACCACTATTTTTTGCTTCTTCCTCAATACCATACTCTTAATTCTTCTATCTGTATTCGAACTAGTTATAATAATTTCTTCTCTGTCGACTAGTTTGCCTTGCGCAAGGCGGATCTCCAGCTCTTTCCATTGAACTAAGGTCTGGGCATAAGCAGAACTCGATTCATGTTCATGTATCTTAGGATTCAACTTCCACCAATTTTTGAACACTTCATCTGAATCAAAACTTGAATTTCCATATCGAAAAAGACTGCAACAAAAGCAGAACACAGCTTCCTTGAAAGGGGAATACATCATCCATATCTCCGTCCTGCATAACTTCTTTAGTAAATTGTGTTTTTTCCATATTAGCTCTTTTCTTTAGCTCCCTAAACTATTGCAAGAGTTGTGATTTTACTAATCCATACTCTGCTGATGTTGCAGCAACTATGTTGTATGCCTCCAAGACAGAACCTTGGAGGTGACTTCCCAATAAGGCAACCATTCCCTCCGTCAATCCAGGATACTGAGCTGCACAATATCTTTCAAATCTATCGAGAAACTGTACCATTGTCTCCCCTGTTTCCATCCTAAACTTCCCTGGAGGAATCACTTTCTAGGGTTTCTTATCTACCTCCATCGATGCTATTAAAGTGGACATTTTGTCCATTAACTTATTATTTTGCTGTAATATTGCTTGTAGAAACTGTGAATCTACGGTCACCACCGTTGAACTCTGAGGCAATCTCTGATTTTCACTGTTGGAATTATTCTCACCTGTCTGCAAACCATTCTGGTTTGGAAGTGGGACGGGATCAACCTGAAGAATCTATCCTCCTTCTTTCTTCCCTTCACCCAATAAATCATTCATCCTGTTGGTCATGATGACTTCTGACGACAGCGGCGACTGAGTGATAATCAACACTCAGCAGCAGAGCAAGTCTTCCCAAAAGGAATAACTATGCTCTGCTACCACTTTATGTGGCAGGTTTTTGT
>JABUQX010088365.1:0-44011 GCA_015478945.1 Trachelipus rathkii
ATATCGGATTCATAATCATATTAATCGTAGTAATATATATTGTATATATATGGTCTAAAAGAAAATTAGATAATATAGTTATATATTTAATATATATATATATTTTATATATATACTATATAGTATTATATATATAGTATATATATATTACTTTAGTTTGCCCTTATTATTAAAGTAAGAATATGTTTTTTTGTCTAAATATGTTCGCTTTTAATCGGCTCTTAAACTATCCAGATTCAAAATGACTCATCCTGAAAAATAAACACTTCGATATGGATAACAGTTTTCTCTGAATGAAAAGCATTAAGCGATACGAGCGCAGATATTTCTCGAATGAAACCATCCATGACTTTAGTCCATTTGGGCTATCCGTCGGTGTACAGCCGATGTGATGTTTAATTAAAAATTAAAAAAGACAAAAAAAATTAAAAAAAAATTAGAGTATATTAGTATATATATATCTATATATATTATAGTATATATAGTGAGTATAATATATATATATATATATACTATATATATAGTAACTAAAATATGATACTATTATCTATAATAGTATGATTATAGTCTAGTATATTGGGTACGTATATAGATAAGGTATACATGTAGGATATAGTATATATATATATAGATCTACAAGTAACTACATGTATATATTGTCATAATAAATATATATAGTATAGGGGCTAGTAATGGTAATTATATTGTGTAGCTAGGTTAATATATAGTCATTATATATTGTATATAATTATATATATATATATAATTATACGTATATCGTATTATATATATTCTATATTATATATGTGTAGTGTGTGTGTGTGTAACATAAGGTTGGGCAGAATTAACGCAAATCAAAAGTGTTAAATCCGTTAATTAACCTCATTAATTTTTTCGTTAACTTTTTTAATCGCTTTCTTAATTTCGAAAAGAAAGTAACGTACTATAACGAGTTTACTTTTGTGAATTAACGTTAACAAGAGTTAAGAGTTTTTCCAATACATTCGGTTTAATTTACAATTTCAATATCAAAAGTTTATGAAAATATTTTTTATCAGATTGTTTTAAGAATTGGTATTAGATTCAGATAGTTTCCGATAAACGGAATAAACTTTTTTTCCCTAAAATTTCCTAACGCTCCTTCTTACATGGCCAAAATGTGTTAGTTCGCTTGCACGATTATATCCGTCGTTTAGTAATTGTTTACATGTTTTTCTCTTAATGCTGTATTATTCTCATTTCATATTGCTTTTGCCGAAAACAACAAGGAGATAATGACTGTTGCCAGTTCAATGAGTCATTAACTTCTTTCGTTTGTTACTTGAGCTTGCTTTCTTTTGTGACTTGTGAAAAACATATAAGAAGTAGGCTCTTAAAAACGGTTGTAATTTTATAAGAAATAACTAATATTTGTATTAAGAACTGTAAGATTGTATAAGCCCTCCTGTTTTTTTACAAATAATTATAATTTTAATTAATTAATATGGTATTTACGCTTTTTAAGTATTCTTTGGCAAGCTGCAAAGGTTACATTTCAAATGAAGCTAAATTATATATATATAAATTATTTATATTAATTATAATATATATATATTAGTATATATATATATATATTAATATATATTTATATATTATATATATAACTATAGTGTATATAGTATATATATATATATATATACTTATATTATATATTATATACTATATATAGTGATATATATATATATAAATATATATGATATAATAGATTAAAAAAAAATTAAATAAATATTAGCTAGTGATATATATATATATAGTACTATATAGTATACTATATATATATATTATATAATATATATATAGTATATTATATAGTGTGCAGCGAGCGTCCCAGGTCATCTATGATGCGGAGATCGACTTGACCAGATGAGATAAAGTAAATAAGTCCTTTTTTCAAATTTCAATTATTATTTTTCATTTTCATATGGTATTAATATAGTATATATAAATATTACGTATAGCTATATATATATATAACTATTAATATATATATATATATATATAATATAGTATATAATATGCACATGATTCGAGCCCTATATACATAGTATATATATAACGTATAGTATAACTATAGTATTGATATATAATCAATATATATATATCATAGTATAAATTTATGAGAAATATGTATATAAATATATATATTAGTTTTTATAGTTAGGAAGATAGACATAATATATACCAGGGTATATAGTATATTATATATATACTATATATAATATATAGTTATATATATAGCTTGAAAATGCGGATCAATTAAAATGTAGTTAATATTAATATGTAGCCAACATCGCCGACAGGCTACGTCCCTGGTAAATTTGGCTATTATCAAATTGCGAGCACACTATATCGAAGTGATTATTAATATAATGCTTCCATCTCTAGCCCAATTCAAATTGAAGCCAAAAATGCATATAGTGATATTAGAGATAGCCCAGAATCAATCTATAGATTTGTCGCTGAAGCTCCTATTTAAGGGGAGGAATCCAATGTTGAGTTTTGGGGGACGCCATTTTAAGCCGCCCACCTAAAATGAACATGGAAATTCTTAATTTTCAGACAATTGTGATGGGAAATAAAGCAAACCGCAGCTGTTTTCTGACCTCTAGAACGTCATTTTTGCGGGTGGTTTTTCTTCTGTAATTCATTGTTTCGGCGTTTTCGTTTTTTCCAAATCTAATTTTTTGATATTTTTTCCGTATCAACTTATAACCATCTTTTTTCGAATAGGAACCTTCGAAAAACTTGAAAAGTACATAGATGGTCTATTGACGCACAAAGATGCAAGTAGAATTTTCGATTTTTTAAAAATTGTGCTCAGCAAAATGTCGAATTTCAAAACCTACTTTTTTTTTTTACGTTGCTGAGCACAAATTTCAAACAATCGAGAGAGACTTCTAAGTGCGAGTTTGTGCGTAAGTAAGACCATCTATGTCTATTTCAAGGTTGAAAGTCAATTTCGAAAAATTTGGTGTCAGAAGTTTGGATACGAAAGGAAAAATATCAAAAAAAATTAGGTTTGAAAAATGAAACGCCGAAACAATGACTACAGACCACGAAAAAAGGACACCGAAAAGTGACGTTCTTCACCAGTCAGAAAAGCTGCGGTTTGCTTTTCCCCAATAAAGATTGTCTGAAAATTAAGAATTTCTGATGTCCCATTTTTAGGTGGGGGCTAAAATGGGGTCCAACAATCTCAAACATTGGATTCTACCTACCTTAATTATCATATTAAAGCTATAAAAGTTACTTAAAAATTTCGTTCAAACTTCGGACTTCAGAAATATTGTAAATTAAATAAAAGACAATTATAAAATTCCATAAATTACACTGGCCAACAAAAAAAAAAAATTTTTTTTTTGCTGCAAGGATATTTTATCGAATTATAGTATATCGGGTGTGTGCTGATTTCAGAAATGACAATTAGTTTTTCCAAGATTGGCTCTAGTTCGTTGAGAATACAGGGTGGTTTCCCAGCAATTTTCTATCTTAATCTTCTTTTTTAATGCATTATTTTTCATCTATTCTATTTTGTATTTAGATAAATATTTTGTATCTTAATATAACTTTATTTTTGTTCTATTTCAGAACAACTGAGATACTTCACGAAGAGCCTGTTTGAATAACCCCAATGTATTCGTGCTACGATCTGTGGTGGAAATATTGCCATATAATGCAGTAAAGCGGAGAGAACAGATAGGAAGAAATTATTTACTAATTGTGAAGCAACATATCTGGCATACTTTTGGAATGAAACTCGGAGAGCAAGATAAGTCTTGGGCTCCCATGATGGTCTGTAAAGGCGTGTGTCGAAAATCTAGCGTCAGTGGAAAAATGGCCCGAAGAAATGGTTTAATAATTTGGTGTGCTAGTGGTATGTGGACGGGAGCCATATAGAATCAACCACAGGCTGGTACTGGGTTATTTGTGTCTGGGTTAAATGTGAAAGGTATACGATCGTTAGCAAGAGAACGTAAATTTGAGAGGTATCGTCGCGATCTTGAATCAGCAAGGCGAACCTGTACTCACACTCCCAGCGACGAATAGTCCATCCCCAGCGTTCAATACACTCACCCAGACCTAGCATTGTCTGATGAAGAAGATAATCACAGGTTTGGTGTGCCACACGTGCAGGATAGTGGTAGTGATGTGAAGAAAGTTACTTTCTACACAGTCAACCTTTCTTCCAGGAAGAGATCATGATTTAGTACGAGAGTTATATCTCTCCAAGCCAAGCAAGATTCTTAGCATCTAGACTAAGTGAAAAGAGCTGTCTCAAGGCCGAATGTAAAATACTTTTTTTGGGACAAGAGAGGTAGTAACTCTTCATATTTTCATTGAAGAAGAAGATCCTAGTTATAACTGTATACACATCCTGGGACTCCTAACTCCAAATGGTGGTTACTCTAAAATACCGACCAGAAGTATTGGCGATTGTTTATGGATAGTTTTTACGAGAAGCTGGAAGTGTGTTTTATTGTACAGTGGCAATAGTTATGCATCGATTATTTATTGATGTGGACCTTCATATACAAAAGATGTAAATATGAAATATATTTATGTATCTTGCAGAAGCTTAGATATAATGAAAACCAGTGGTCCTATATTCGTTGATTTAAGATGGTCAACATCTTACTTGGGCAGCAAGCGGATATACTAAGTACCCCTTGTTTCATATGCTTATGGGATAGTAGGGCTAAAGAAGAACCACTGGGAAAAAGTTGTATGGCCTCTGCTAGGGAAAAAATGACTGTAGGTGCATCAAATATCATTAAACGAACCACTGGTTGACAGGGGAAAAATTACTTTTCCCACCACTTCCACATCAAAGAACTAGGACTGATGAAGCGCATATCTAGTTAGGCGCCTAGAACAAAGATGGCTGAATGTTTAAAGATATATTTGCAGATTTTTTCCAAGGGTTGAGTATGGAGAAACTCAATAGCTGGAAATCTTTAGCTGCCTCGAAATTCCGCCAAATCATCAAGGCTACAATTTCATTAAATTCCATGCTGATATGAGCATCTGGGGCCGCCCTGGACATAAAAAAAAAAAAGTTTCACTTTTCATATTTAAGATATACGCAATTTTTTTTGGTTGTTCAGAACTTTTTTGGGCAACCATAAATCTGCTAAATCTGCCAACTATGTACAGAAAATGCTTTCAGACATCAAAAAAGTTGAATGCTAATATGAGCATAAAAGTTTTCACCTTCTACATAGTGCACTAGATCTGGTTTTCCGGATAATCTACGGATGGTAGTGAGGAAACAAGGGGGAGGTTCCATCAAAGAATATCAAGAGTGAGTGGAAGAAAGATATATTAGAGAGAATTAGTTCTACACATGAATGGCAGATTAATTGTTGAGCCTTCAACGTGATTGTCACATTCTGCACACAGAAGACAATCATCTAGACAGCAATTTGTAATGCATTAATTGGTATTTCATATATTCCTACAGCTTCAACCATTAGCTTATTTTGACTGTAACTTACTCATTAACAATTGATATATATCTTTCGTGTTTTTTTTGTGAATTATGTTACAACCTAACATAAATTGTTGTTATAATGTATTTTTGTTGACCAACACGCTGTATCTCAAAAACTAGAGCCCATCTAGGAAAACGGACGGTCATGATTCGGAATCCACGGGCAAAAGTTACCGTATAAATGACTTCAAACATGTATTGCCCGCAAGATCTTTGTTGGGCCAATGTTATCTATTAGGAATCAGTGAAATACAAATAATAAAATTACTCTTTTACAAAAATAAGTCAAGTTAAAGTTCCCTTAGTTTAGCTTGTATATATAACTTTATAAAGTACGGATATATTTATGAAACAAGCTAAACAATTTTAAAAAAAAGTTGGCAAAAAATTCCGTTTTCTTGAAAGAATAGTATTTTTATTGGAAACTACTTTGAAAAGTAGCCTATATATTATTATTATTAATTATTATATTATTATTATTATTATTATTATTATATTAATTATTATTATTCATTATTATATTATTATTATATATTCTTTTATTATTATTATTATTATGTTATTATTATGTATTATTATTATTATAATTATTAATTAATTATATAATTATATTATTATTATTGAAATACTTATTATTATTATATTATTATTATTATTATTATTTATTATTAATTATTATTATTATTATATTATTATATATTCATTATTATTTATAATTATTATTATTATTATTATCTATTATTAAATTTTTTGGGTAATTATTTTAAAAAATTACTTATTATTATTAATATTTAATATATTATTATTATTATTATTATTGATTATTACTTATTATTATTATTCATAATTATTATTATTATATTATTATTATTATTATTATATGAAATTACTGAAATTTGAATTTTTTTTGCTGTTTTTTTTTATTTTTATCTTGTTTTACAATTCTAATTTAAAAAAAAACTACTTCGGCCCCTCTCTCTCTCTCTTCCTACATCGTTCTCTCTCTTCTCATCTCCTTGAACTCTCTATACTCTTTCTCTAAAATATATAATATATATATATATATATATATAATATATATATATATATATATATAGTATAATATAATATATATATATATTTAAGACAAACTTTTGATAAGGTTTCCCCACATACGGCTGATGATGAAGAAGTTACTTCAATGTGGTATAGGTGGAGTGGTACATGTTGGATTAAAGAGTGGTTGGGAAATAGAAAACAGTGTGTACAACTAAATTGGCAATAAGTCATCATGGGAAAATAGTGAAGAGTGGTGTCCCACAAGGGTTCAGTGCTGGAATTACTATTGTGTTATCATATATATATAATTGATTAACCAGGGACTTAAAATGCAAGGTTTCTAAAGTTTGGAGATGATACCTAAAGTGGCCACCTTCAGATCAAATACTGGAGTTTTACAAGATTCAAAATGATCTTGATAAACTTCTTGGGGTGGGCAGGATAAGTGGCAAATTGAATTTTTATAGTAAAAATTGAAGGTTCTTCACCTAGGTTTGTCAAATAAAAGTTTTAAACTTCGAAATGAATGGGATTGGCTTGATCCTGTGGACCAAGAATAAGATATAGGTGTGATTATAAGCACGTAATTGGGAAAGTAGCTGAATTAAGTGTTTGAAGCAATAATAAAGCATAATTAGGATGCTGGCATAATAAATCGCATGTGTTTTATCAGAGCAAGGAAGTAATAAGTAAACTTATAATAGCTAGTGTTAGGCCAATTAGAGTATTGTGCACAACAAGTTTGGGCCCTTTATTAAAGAAAGACTTAATATGCAAGAGAGAGTGGAACGTAAAAGCAACATAGTGAATGATTTCTGGGTTTTGAAGTGATAAGAGCATGAGGAGAAGCTGAAAAGGAGTTAGGAATATTTTCTGCAGAAAGGGCGTTTTCTCAGAGGGGACATGATACAAGTCTACAAAATTTTTTATATCTATTGATAATACTGGAGACGAATCATAATTCTTGCATAGTAGAGCATGGACGGAAAACCAGGGGCATAACAAGAAATTTAAGAAGAAATCATGCTATCTTGATATAAAGAAAGCATTCTTTCAGCATAGAGTTGTTAAAATTTGGAAATGATTTGCCACAGGCAGGAGGTTGATAATATATAATTGTATATATATATATATATATATATATACATATATATACTAGGTATAGACTATATATATATATATTGATAATATATATATATGATATACATATACTATGGATAGTATAATTTTCGAAATAGGAAACCGGGAACTGTAGCGATGACTGCGGGAAAATGCCACGCCTGCCACTTGATATATATATATATATATTATATATATAGTAGTATATATTAATATGCGATATATACTATTATAGTATTATTTTATATTATATATATTATATATATATAATATATATATATATATATATATATATATATAGATTATGTATATATATATATATATTATATATAATATATATATATGAATTAATAAATATATAATAATAGTATATATATATATATATAGTATTATAATAATAGTATATAGTATATATATATATATATATAATATATATATACATATATATATTATAGATATATATATATATCTATATTTATATATATATATATATTATATATATATAAATATATATATATAATATATTATATATATATATAAGATATATATATATATATAGGTATATAATATATATATATTATATGTATAGTTATATATATATATATATTTATACTATATATATATATATTAATTATATAATATATTATATAATAGTATATATATATAGTATATATATATTATATATTCCATTAAAATATTTTGAATATCTGCAATCATAATCAAAAGAAAAATTAACAATTATTATTACTAATTCCTACATATTTTGAAGACGGTTAACGTTAAATGATAACGTTAACATTCCGTTGCCATTCTTACGTGTTAGCGTTACATAAATGGCTTTTAAGATTAACGACCTCTAATTTTTTTTGTTAACGGATGAAGGATTAACGGCGTTAACTTTCTCTTAACGGTGCCACCTTTGTAGTACTATAATATATATTAGTATATAAGTATAGCTATATTAGTTATATATATATATATATATATATTATATATATAGTATATATTATATATAAATATACTATATAGTAATTTATATGTATATATATATACACTATTATATATATAATATATAGTATATATACTATATATATATATATATTATATAGCTATATAATATATAATAATATTATCATTTAGAGAGAGAGATATACTATATATAATATATAATTATTATATATATACTATATAAATAGATATATATATATACTATATATATATATATATATACTATATATTAGTATATTAATATATATATATATATGATAACTATATAGTATAATTAGTATATATATATATATAGTGTATATATGATATATATATATATATATATTATATAATAAAAATACTTAATACTTTATATAATATATATATATATATCCTATATATAACATATATATATATAATATATATATCTATATATATTATACTATATATCTATATAATTATAAATATATATAAGTATATTATATATATTACTATATATATATATATACTATGACGTAATGAAAAAGAATATTTATATGGTATATAATATATATATATCTATATGATATATATATATATTATATAATTATATATATATATATATGTATATATACTAATATAAGATATATATTATATATATATATATATATATAGTATGAAGCAAGAGGATTAATTGGAAAAAATATGCAATGTATCTAAATAGTAACTTTACACATTGAAATTCTTCCACAATTTATTTAAGAACTAATAGATTATGCCTAGACATATCTAAATCAAAGTTGCACTTAAATTATATATATATATTTATTATATAATATAATATATTTATATATATATTAAGATATAGTATATATATAGTATATATCATATTATAGACATACTATATATATATATATATATAATATATATATACTATTGCAATTCACCACCATCCCACGGGCCAATCTGCTTTTCAAGGAAGGCAGGCCAAAAAAATAAAAGCATTGAAAAACCCATCCCATATCCAGCCTAACTTATACTCTCTAAGGTGAGCGCCATACGTGGGCTTTAACAGAGAAAAAGATGAAATATAGTTGAAAAAACTAGAAGAAGGCATGGAGTTCTCACAAAACAGAAATAGCTGGAAAAGAAAGGAGTGGACACCACAACGACAAGCGCTGGGTTCACGATAATCACGCAAACTCATGGCGCAGAGCAAGACAGGTCTTGTGCTACGTGGGCGACGCAAGGGTGGTGAATGCGGGTAAGTCAACTCCCTCCGACATTGATTGCACGAGCTGTAAGTATCCTAATACAGAAAGAAGGGTGCGGCCAAATCGCTTACGGTCGCAGAGATAGAGGGTCCCAAGAGAGTATTGAAAGTAGGGACAGTTTTCATTAGTCTCTTAGCTTAGACCAACCCTACCCAATAGAGGGGTGCGAGCCGGAGCCACTCCAAAATGTACGAAATGTGTTGCACACAAGGGCGAGTAAGGGCCCATATATAAGCTGGAGTAAGCTTGATCAGAGGAAAACAATTCCCTCAACCTAAAACAGAACTCCCAGCTTCTTTTTGAGGCGCACCTTAGCAATCATTGAAATATGAGGTTTCTAAGTACCAATTTTTTTGTTATGTTTAGAGGACAGAATTATGTTATTCGCAGGAAGAGGAGCTTACGCCGTCGAAATGGATAATAGGAAAGCTGGGAGGCCATGTGTTTTTGAGACGGAGAGGGTAGAGAAAGGTTTTAAAAGAGCTTGAATTTACAAGGTTGCAGTGATCCCACCGGGGAAATCCCAGCCAGATCGGCAAGAAAAAGAATCGGAAAGCGAAGACGAGAGAGCAACTCTAAAGCAAAAGAGGGAGCAGATTTGAATGAGTAGAAGAGTGGAAAGTTGAGTCATCGGCATAAGAGTGAACAGAGATTGGGAAGTATATCGCTGAGAGATCGTATCGAATGGAAAAGTAAGGAAAAAGTTGAAGATTAGAACAGAACCTTGCCGCGAAACACCACAATCACAGAAGAAGTTAGAGGTAGCTCATCACGAGTGCTGATCAAGGGGAGCGATTGAGAGATAAACTAGACAAGAGTAAGCAAAGAGAGAGAGGAACCCAAAGAATGGGAGCTTAGAGAGCAGCTGACGCATTGGCCAAACTCCGTCAAAAAGAACTTATATATGGTCAGCGCACCGCACGCAAAGCTCCCATGGTCCCATAGAGGCAGAAGACCTAAATCAGTTAGATAGTGAAAGTATATCACCAGTTGACCTCGAGCGAAAACGAAAGCCATACTGATGATTTCGACTGAAAAGACAGGGAGTGAGACTCCCAGATGATCGCAGGAAATGAGAGTAAGCAGGAGTCTGCAGAAGACTTAGATAGACATACAAGTGAGTGTTATAGGCGAATAGTTTGACATTTATAAGAGCGGCTATCTTTTTTCGGGATCGGTTGAACATATGCGCGCGCTACCAGCACTGAGGAAATTTATTAGTATTAAGACAAAGAGAGTAACGGTTGAACGATAAACAGGGTCAGCTCACGGAAGCACACTCCCCACAAATACCGGGGAGGAATGCCATCCAGGCCACTAAGCCTTACTGCGGTCATAGATCTCAGGATCCGCATGCACTACGATCATGCGTAATCACGAGGTAAGAGACATGGGAAATCTGAAGAGAAAGGACGTAGGAGGGGATGCCAGGAATAGTCAACTGTAGAATCTAGATGAAAAAGGAGGCCAAAGAGATTGGCCCTTTCAGAAAGAGAGTTAGCAACAGAACATCTGTCAGAGCGAATAAAGGGAGGAAAAGGCAGAGTTTACAAAGTTGTTTTTAGATATGATTTTTGTCAAGCTGGAGCTAGAAATTTTGTATCAAGTAAGAAACCAAACAAGGTTGTCCGCACTTTATTGTTAGTGACATTCGGCGGCTTAACTGTCGAATAAGTACCGCCTGCACACAAATTCCGAGCAGAATGATAAATTCAGGTAAGAAAGATAGGAGAACGAAGAGTTTTTCCATGCGCCGCGTGACGCAATGAACTCTCTCCTTCAATGGCGCGAGAAGACAGGCCTCCGTCGAACATGGATTTTTTGTGGGAGAAATAAGATTTAGTTGAAAGATGGAAATTGAGCCTAGCTCTAATTGTCCATCGTGATTACGTGGCCCCACCTCCATCTTCAGCGGTGACCAAGGCATCCTTCCCCTGAGCTACCAAAGCAGGATTCATTCACAGAAGTATTATCGCTCAATGAAACAACGCAATGCCCCTCAATAGCACGCGATAAAGTTACCACAACTTACCGTTTACGTTTTTCATGGTGAAGTTGCTGCTGCGAGAAAAGTATTTAAAATTCAATAGCTACAGCATAGATATATGGTCAGGAAGTATACCAATATGAGGAGATAATATGTGATTTATAACAAGAAGGAGTAGTGAGTGTAAACATAGTTCAAGCTTGTTTAAAGAATTTGGTATAGGTCGATCTGGATGAATTTGTTAGGTTTCCTGTACATCTACTGTCTATGATCGATAGAGTTGAATATGAATACTCGAATGTTTTTGGCCTCCTCCCCGCCTGCGTCAGTGTGAGAGGAGCTCAAGGCCACCAGTATTGTGTTACGAGTTGAAATCCTGAATAGATCTGGATTGCGAAAATGGGAAGATATAACCAAGCCTTATGAGAAGTTGTAGAATATGTCCACAAAAGAAATGTGATAAAATGTTCCATTAAGGGGAACAATTAGCAGAAACACAAGATAATGGAATAGTAGTTCACGAGGAGAAGATTTTTAGCACAGTAACATCGAGTTAGGAATTCAAGATTATATATAGATATAAGTATATACATATATTAGGTATAATACTATGATACTTTATATAGTATAATATACTAATATACTAATAGATACATATCGCTATTATATTAAACTATATGCATAACCGATAATATATACTATTATAAATATTAAATACTATGTAAGTTTTGTATAAGTGATTTTATAATCAGACGTTCGTTTTGCACCGATAGTACCAAAAATATATTAGACCGAATATCCCGATACCCGATCAAGTACTGTTACATTAATTTTTTTCTAAAATACCGATAACCGAGAGAAATTTTGCCGAATATCCGATACAGATACCGATACTTTTATCCCATATATATATCATAAACTATATAATAATATCATATATATAATATATATAACTATATGTATATATATAGATATATATATATATAATCATATATATATATATAATATTTATATAATATATAATATATATATATATAATATATATGTCATATATATATATATATATATACTATATATATATTATAAGTTCTATATATATAATATATATAATATATGATATATATATATATATATATATAATATATAGTATATATATATAATATATATATATAAGATACTATATATTTATAAGTAATAAATATATATATATGATATATCATATATGATATATATATACTATATAGTATATATATATAAATATATATATATATATATATATATGATAATATGTGATCGGTAACGATATGTATATTGTATTAAGGTCTATGGTGGGTGACGATATACAGATTATTATATATATGGATACATATAGTATATATATGGCTAGCTTACTAAGGTATGTTTTATATATATATAATATAGTAATATAACTATTATTTATATATTATATGTATAATATATTATATTATATATTATAATATTATAATATATAAAAGTTATATATATTATATGATATATTATTAATATAATATAAATATATGCTATATATATATATATGACTAATATATATATATCATTATATATATATATATATATTAGTATATAGCTATTATAGTACTTATAATAATATAGTAGGTATATATATTATATATATTAGATAAATAAATATAGGTATATACCGTAAATGAAATATTATTTGGATTCTGAAGGATGCAAATAATATACATTTTACAATTATGCAGCTTCGGCTTTTGAACATAGTTTATCATATATATAATATAATATATATATATATATTCAACCGCCTATATATATATTTATATATCTATAATATATAATGTATAGTATATATAGTATAGTAAATAGTATCAGATAACGTCGTCTGAGCTCACACCAGTAGGGTTAAACGAAAGACCATGAACCTATTGGCTCTAGACAGCGTGGATCCCTCGCAAAGTGGGTACGCAGTCCCACGGGGGTACGCAACAGGAATGAGACTAGTGTTGGGGTTTAAACAGCGCGCCAAGAGGAAGTAAAGCTCACGATCACTTGCGTAGTGTATGATGCCGTGATATCACGTGACTCGGGTTCTCTCATTGGTCGCTGTGTCTTATATTACGTATTATATTACATTATTATAGATTATATTAAGATTTATTTGATATTGTTATAATTATATTATAAGTTGATATGTATGAATCCTAAATCAAAGTTTTTAATATTATGATTATAATTAATATTAGTATTTAAATTGATATTTGATAGTTTTAGGCCCTATAGGGGGGTAACAACTTATATAGATTATTTTCGTCGCTAGGGGTACGCGATCAGATGATTAAAGAGTTTGGAGATCCGATGCTCGTACACGTGTCAATAAATAGTTCCATATACTGCGATATTCAATGGATTGCAAGACTTAACCTAATTTTCATTAACTCCGACGAAATAGATGCTAGATGGCATTTCATGAATTCCGCGTGGACCGGACGCGAGATAAAATTCTCGACAGATATATATATGAAATAAGTTATATAGTTATGATAATATATATAAGTAGATATACTAGTTAGTTATAGGCTAATTACTGTATACGTTACTGATAGTAGCTATATATATAGTATATTGATAATAGTTACTATCTATAGTGTATACTAAGATTATATTAGGATATACGATAACATATAGCGAATGAACTATAGTATTACAAAGTCTATATATATTCTAGCTTTATTACGGGTAGTCTCTTGTGTGCGGCCGCATCATCGGTTTCTGTCAGATGATGTCCATGCGGGGGTATTCCGTCCGGTAGAGCTAGGGTGAGCGATCGTACCGATACAGCACATATAATTATCTGCTGTAGCTTGAATTACCAGTTGATAGTAGGGCGATATTATCGTGATAGATATGTAGGTAGTAGGTGGCTCTAGATAGTTTGATTTGTCCGCACGAGCAGAGCTGGTGCCTATCACGTATTAGTACGTAGTAATTATCCGAGCCTAATTATCTTCTCTTCGGGAATATCGTGATAGAGTTGACGTTTTGACGTGTGGTAAATGTAAATGTGGCCATTGGTAGGGTAACATACTCGTGGGTACTACAGTATTAGATTAGTTGTGATCTCAGTATACCGTTTCAGTGATATATGAGTTGTCATCACTGTATTATTGTTATAGGAGAGGTATAGTATTTATATATATATTAACTACGTATATATAAATATAGCTACGCCTATTCATAGGAGGTATATTTATCGTATAAGTACTATGGTGTATTAATCTATAATATATATATACGTATATTAATATACGTATAATATATTATATCAGACATAGTATCGAATTGCCAAAAGGGTTGAAGACCACTTCGTTATATAATATATAATATATATAGTTCGAATGGTAGTGATGATACTAAGCTATCTACGGATTATTATATATATATTTCATATAATATTTAAAGTTATATATTATTATCTTATTTAATACTAGGTTATATATGAATGCTGTATTGATGGTATACAGGCTGACATGGGAGTGCTGATATATATTATTCTACTAGGGAACGTATAGATTCTGAGATATTCGTATGAAGTTTTTACACATGTAGTTATAACTAAAGTGTACAGATTGCTAGCAGTGAGCAAGTATGAACCGTATGACTAGCTATGAAAGTGTGCGAAAAAGTCAGCATAGAGTTTGACATAGGTACAGATAGTACTACTATGAGAGCTGATAGACTATACAGATCGGTATACTAACCTATAGTATATATATACTTAACTCCTCTAGTCTCCAAAAGTAGGTTTACTGAAGGTATCGCCGATGAACGACTAAGTAATTGGGTAGCTGCCTCTCGTTGGACGTATAATCATGCACTCCAGTTGGTTAAGGCTAGTATACCTAGGCAACACATATCCATGGGAACCAGTTTAGGAACCAGTTTATCAAAGGCTGTAGGGTGCGAAGTGCTTGCACATAGCCGATGTCTGTATTATGTATGGCGGTGTTGGTACACCACCTCGGTAGGTTTTTCAGGTTCATACAATTCGCTTTTTGTATATGGGCGTGTTTTCTATCCTCGTTACGTTCTTTCGTATGCTGGTAATATAGACAGGCGGTACGTCGGCGTCTCACAAATGTCTGTGTGAAACGGTAACAAGTCTGTCACTGAGAGACATTTTGCCTTCTTCTAAACGAAGCTTATGGGGATGCCCCTCTATCGAGAACTATGGTTTTTAAGTGCACAAGGCGGGGTTCAAAGAAGGCCGGAGAAATTATGGCCTTTGAAACGGACGTATGACCCTCGGTTAGTGTGCGGAGTAGACTTCATTCTATGTTCGATTCAAGACATAACGAATGGAAATGTGGAAGTTGTAGAGCTACATGGTGGAGAGAGACTGCTTGGTTAGTGGTCCAGAGTGATATGAGCAGAAGGGGGTAACATATGTGTATTGATAAAAGGATGTCCAGATTCATTAGAATTGCTTACGACTCGAAAACCATTTGCACGACCACGATTCGTGATTTCAGAGGGCGGTGTCGGGGTCGCGAAATTAAGTGGTGCAAATATCAGGGGGCAGGCGTGCGGTTAGATGTAGTTATTTGGCTTGCGATGACATTTATGACTTGGATGAAATCGCAAATCTTACATGTAAAATGGTATCAGGCAGCAAGATTTGTTGTGGAATATACGTTGATCCGAATGTAGTTATAACAGGTAACGATGAATTTCATGGGTAATTTCAGTAAACAAGATCTTGAAACCAACGGCAAAGTGCGGATGACACACCCAAAAAATTCTCCTCGTCGAAGAAAGCACGTATGGGCAGTAAAGATTCCAAGTGCAAGGGAAGGAGATTTATTGGTTTTTTTTCGACAGCGTGTTCTTGAGTGCGACAAGGGAATTTTGAGTACACTTCAGGGCAACAAGACATTTCAAGTCACCGGTTCCTTTTACAAAGATGTCTTGGATAAGGGACTTCGATAAACCCGGAGCTGAGCAAATCTCTAGACAGGCAGGGTGACTAGATACTGGCAGGGCACAGTCTTGGCTTGCTCTACGAGCCGAACGGCTGTGACATCGAGTTAGCCTAGCAGGCTCACTGGTGTACTGTGTCACGACCTCTGGGCGGCGCACTTATGTCTAATATCAAATACGAGTATGAATTTGTCGTGTGGCTGAAATAGGCAGAGAACTCTATTCAAGTACTTTTTCCGAGCTAGCCTCGCATGCTCGATCAGGCACGGCTCCAGACTAGCGTCTCGCTAGTGCGTATTGTACTTCTGAAGCAGCTTGAATCGAGTCTGTTACCGCTAAGAGTTATGAAAGATGATGTTGAAGGTCATCATTTTGGGACCATATAGAAAACAAAAAATACTGTAACACGTGAACTAAACCACTTCAGAAATGACTTCCGTACTGCTATGAACAGTGGCAGAAACGTTTGAACCGCTGTGTAACCTCCCAAGGTCATACTTCGAAGGAGATTACCTGTAATTTCAGGTAGTTCCAATGCATAATTAAAAACGACATCAGTACACGTTATTTTATGGGTACAGACTGAGAGCTATCGTGTGAGTTATCGCGTTGTCGGCAGCAAAGGAGACGCCTGACAGTGTAACGTTAAAGAGTTGAGATATGAAGATAGGAATTAGCAAAAGGCTCCATTGACGCATGATATAGTCGAAGTATTTGAAGAATAGGTGGTTGGGTGTGTGTTTAATATATCCGCGTCAGCCATATACGCGTCGACGTGTCTCGAGTGGATACTGAATACGTTGACTTTATATAGTCCGCTTTGGCGAAGTGCAGATGAATGGGGATGGGCGCTACAGCAGAGACGTGTACGACAGAAAGTATAGATACACATTTTAGATATTGAGGGGTTATGTCCCTGAATTAATTCGTATGATATAACTACATTTTTAATAAGTGGCAAAACTAAATCTACGCCAACCACACGATATGGTGCATGACGGCGTCGTCTATCAGAACTCTTTATGCCTTTAAAAGTTAAAGATTTTCTCCTCTCTAGCCGATGTTTCAAGACACATCAGCATGAGACTGAGCTGACTCTAGCAGGCTAATAGCGGCGCCCTCGTGAAGCGTGGAAGCTTCAATAGTAGGCATTTTCGTTTTTGTTATTTTGTACGCGTGTTCGTACTAATGACGGCGGACACGGGAAGAAATAGCTAAATGTTTTCTTTCAATAGCAGACATGATACGTGAGCGGTCGATGAAATAAAGGTCGAACACGATCAAGCGATTATCGGGACGGATCGGTGGCTTATCTTGTTACTAAGACAAGATGTGATAGATTCGGTCATGTCGTGTGCAGTGATTGGAGAGCTGGTCCATCACTGTGTCGATTTAACGAACCAAGTCAGAAATAAACAATTAAAAGAGGAGGTTATATTGGTACAAATAACGTCCTGGTATCGCAATACGTATTGGTGATTGGAGAGTCCAATGACTATCTGGGGAGTTGAATTGGTAGTTATTATTAGATGCGGATTTTTGACATTCGAGATGTAACAGATCATCTCATTCAAGGGGGTTTAGACAGGTCGAGAGAACGAGTGGAAAACATTATCATGTCCGACTTTTTTTTTACAATTCATATCAAACTAGGAAAAAAAGATATGAATTTCATCACTGAATATGCAGAATATTTTATAGCAATCTTATTTTATAAGATCATTACTCCCTAAAACAGCTTCCTTAATGCCATTGTAATATAAAAATAAATATAAAAATTATTTCCTGAGTGCTTCCTGCCGAAATTTATTTTGTTTACATTTTATACTGCAATCGAGACTCTTATAATTCGGTTATGCATCGTGAAATAGCCATCTACGGAATTAAGAAATTCCTTAGCGTTTCGTAGCATTGCTTTACGATTTTGCCATGCTAATTTGACAATACAACTTCAAAACTTCAAGCATCGTTCTTACAGTTTGTAAACACAAATGACATAAACGAAAATACCTTCCTTTTTATCTATATTCGCTAGCTATAATGTTTTAAGCACTTAAGAGTGCCTTGACAAGAGTACTTTATTTTAAAGTACATTCTATATTTTTGTACAAGAGTGCATAGAAGTTGACACTGCTACATGATCGTACATACATGAGTTTCACCAAATATTTATTGTTACAATGATCTTTTTCATATTATATTATATATATATTATATATATATATAATATATATATATATATATATAATATATATATATATACTTATATATATGATATATTATTATATATTTTATATATCTATATATGCTATATATATATCGTGATATTTATATATGTATATATACTATTTACTTATAATACATATTTTATATATGTAGTAGTAATAATATAGTAATATATTATCAGTATATAGCGCAATGATTATATAGTTAGCTTATGTATCAATGATAGGTTAAAGTAATTAACGAGCGTACGGGCATAAGTAAAGTGCTACGTGTATAATATAGGTGCTTAGTACCCGCGTATATATAGTTAGATTTAGATCAACGGATGTATAGGACCGGAGACCGCTAATGGGGGGGGTGATGTAGTAGCTAATGTCTAGGCGCGGATCATATATTAATATATAGGATGTCTACGGAGATGTAGCCGTGAGTATATGAGACTGAGTATATAACGTGATTACAGAATATACGTATATGGATATGTTCAGATCTTGATACTATGATCATTATAATGTCAATATATTATAGGTAACGATAGGCCTTTAATTATAAATAGCATTACGTATTATTCTTACGGCATATTAGTATACTATACTCCTAGCTAGGTATGTATGGATGATAGTGAGCTATAATATAATATATACTTAATATATATCGTTATCGACACTGTGGTAGAGGGTGACAGTATTCAAGATATGGTGGCTCTCTTATGTAGTACGTACTATATGATATAATATATATAATATCGTTAATATGACTATATGGTTGTGAGTGTGTCAGTATACTTATTATAATCATTATGCCGTGTAAGCTAGGATATGGTGAGGTAGGTATCGGATAGGTATTATAGCACATATTGGCGTGTGATAGCGAATCGTTAATATCGATAGTATATCGTAGAGATCGGATTATATGATTGTATACACTGATTATAGGACCAGGGTTCTAGTTTTAGTATATATATATATATAGTCACAGAAGCTGGAACTATGCTGAGTATGATCACCCTCTTTATTGCTAGTACAATAGGCGGACTATTAATATAATAACTTAAGATGTAGAGTTCTTATTAGGTATTAATATCTTGGCTTGTATATTATAGGGCAGAGCATAGTAGGATGTGACAGAAAGAGTGTGTCCCGGAAGAGATAGTTTCTTCTGAAAGCCATATATATAATATAAGTCAGCTAGTTATATATTAATATATATAAGTGTGTGTTAGTCCGTTTACTGCTACCGTACACCATTTTGTCTTCGAAGTTCAGTAAATCATGTAATGATGAAGGGTAGATTAATATATATGTGCGTACGCTGTGTAGAGTACCATCCACACAACTATTCCGTCTTACATTGTGGTCTATATCATGATGAATGACGGTAAGTAAGCTATACGTACCGGTCGCCCCGTGGATAATATCAGCGTTTTATACTAGCCTAATAGTTATATAATGAGTCGATTATCGTTTATATAGGAACAGCAGACTGAGGCTTTGTAGAAGGTGCTGACTATGTTCTATATTTATATATAATATATTATAATATATAATGGTTACGATACTCGGTGGACTGTAGGTAGGCTTCGCTCTTCATCGATTCAGGGAGCGTCCTGCAGTATACGAGCTACCGACGTATTATGATGCTAATGATGTTAGCTACTTAGGAATTATTAATTATACCGAGGATACCGCAGGAGGCCAACTTTGGTCGCGATTTACGTGAACGGTTAGAGAGTGTCAAGCTGAGATCAGAGTTAAAATAATTATTTTAAGGAATGTTTAATAAGATATCATAGACTTATTAAATTCTGTATGTACGTAGCCTCATAATGAGGTTCGATTAGTAAGTTATTCTTGTTTTCTGGATGTGTCGCAGAGAGCGTGTGTGCAGGGCGAAAAAAATGTGAGACGCATATACATCAGCCCGACAGAATAGAAGTTCCTCATAATACTTGCCTCGAATGATATTTCTATCGCTGGACAAGCCGGGTTGTTGGCAGCTGGATATGTAGACGAGCCAGTATTGTGGGTTGTATGAGGACGGATAGAAATGTCGAGAGCGTGACGCTACATGATTGTTACTGCGCGATGTGGACGCGCGCTCTCAACTGAGTTTGTTTCATCATAATCGAGATGCAGCTATTGATTATATCTATGTTTTCTCAACTCTATGGCTAAAGGTGTCTGCTAAAAGATTTGCGTTCGTCAAGTAGGATTTAGAACTGCTTGTAGTAGAATGCAAGCTTAGCGAAACCGCCGATTCGCATGTCTCTGTACAAGTTTTGTAAGAGGTGATCGATGCCTTGTGCGCTATTCGGAGTGATAGATCTCGTTTACAGGGGTTTATCAAAAAGAGTATACAGTCGCGCAGAAATGGAATGGCTGATGGAAGCAAAATTCCGTACAGGCTGTGTCGGTCTCTACAAGAGATTAGGAGTTGTAGCTCTTTGACGCTCGTGCACCAACACGGTTAAATGCGTCGAGTAACGTGTACGAGAATTCTGTGGTACGTCTAGGCAACGACCTGGCGTACCGAATAAAAATTATACCAGGTATGGTAAATTTGCTCCGATGAAGGAGACCGACGTTACGCCAGCAATTCTGTTCGCTACATAATGAGGTATTGCCGGATCGTAGAATGTGCGCAACGTTACGGCGTAGATCGTATTGAATCATCAGAGCATTTTACATGGGATGGGGTGACGGGGTTGTGAGTGTTCTGGCGAGGCCATGTCTAGAGGCAGGCCTGTATTGGAAATGAGAAGTGGTCTTGAGTGGCATATGAGTGTCCTTCTCAAAATAGAATAGTACCGCTCTTAGAAGCTGCAGGACAGAAGAATTACGATGATTTTATTTATGTCATCAGAATATCGAATGCCGCAATTAGAGGCGAAAGATTTGGACTGGTGTATCGGTACGCGCATCGCAGTTAGCAGATACAAAAGAGGTAGATGAAGAAGAATGTTCATGAAAATACAATATCTGATAACAGAGTTGACGTAGCTATCTAGAAGGAGCGAAGTAGAGAAAAGTCTACGTATCTTTAGATATATTAAATTGAGAGCATGCTTAATGAAAGATCGACACGATCAAAAGACCAAAAACGCACATAGGGCCTTGTGATGATCTGCAAATTCATCATGAACTTTTTTAATAGCTTAGAGACAATCGTCACGAAAATCAAGTGTACAATAACATGCTTTTATGTCATATATATATATATCGCTATACGTATAGGTTATCAGGTAGAGATTATTATAGAGTTATCGTTGTATACTATTGATCGTAATATGGGTAGCCGTAAGGGTATAGTACCTATTATGATAATACTATATATAGAGGTTTAACTATGGATATTATGTAGTCTGACGGGCCCTATACTATATATTAACTCGTATATGATGCTGCAGTTACTTAGTTGAACGAGTAGCTAGTATATATATAGACCGGCAGAGAGTAGATAGCTCCGTATTGTCTTCTCCGGAGTATGTACTTATTTTATTATTATTATTATTATTCAAGATGTTCCAACCAGCTAGAATAGCACTTATCTAACTAATGCTGGAACCCATCAAAAAGTTTAAGATAGCTTTAAACCTCTATATTTCTGTCCTAACTGCAAATGACTGGCGGCTGCCCGAGAAAGCTTTGGTAATATTTCAACTATTTTATGACAACTAATGTAGTAAGTATGTGTAAATCTATGCTGTGTTCTGTTATAAATCATATCAGAGCATTAGATTTTTTTTTCAGATATTTGTAATTTCAATGGTGGTGTACAAGCAATGAAACTTGAACTTGAGAATGTTTTGAAAAAAAAACTTTAAATGAAGCTCTGATTTGAAAGACATGCTTAATATTTGTGATAGTCGTGCTTCATATTGTTAGATAGTACAGTTGCTGAACTACTAAATAAGATAGTTGCTGATTCACAAAATAAGGTAGAAATATTTTTTCTCAGAGTTTTAAGGAAAAGGCATCGAAGTGGATTAAGAATGAAATGAAAGATGCAATAAAGAACAACTTTAAAGATATTGATGAGTGCTTTGAGAACGTGGAGCACTTATCATCCTCGACCTCAAAAAAGTCTTCTCCAAGTAGAAACCTAATGGAGTCATTACCATCAACGTCAGCATACTCAACCGCTCTAAGATTTGGTATCAGAGAAAGATTTTTAAGTTATTATCATACTGAAGAGATTAAAAAGTGTGAGAGGAAAACCAAAAAGAGAAAGAATATAAAGAGTAATATCAAAACCAGCAGAAAGTCTTAGTAAAGAATAGGTAAAGTTATCTAAAAGAAAGATCAATTTCTACAAATGCTACAGAAGAGGAAGTTTTGAATGGTAGAGTAGTAAAAGAGGAAAGTTTCCATAAATCACATTTATAGCAAAAAGAGAGTTTAAAGTTTACGCTTCATCAATATCCTCAGAGAGATTTTTCTAAAGCAGATAATGCATTTGAAGAGATAAGATCAGGATTACTTCTAAACATATATGAAGAACAACTGGTTTTCTTGCATCATAATATTCGAGCATTCAAATAAATTTACATTCAAAATTAAAACAGGAAAATAAAGAGGAAAATTAGTCGAGTTGAGCGCATTGAGACCAGAAATGGCTCGCTTTGCCGCATGAGCGAAAACAACGACGGAGACAATTGACTCGGTTAGGAAATTACGAGAAAAAAATATGAAATGAAAATATTAGAAGAAATATGATAAAATGAGGCTCCCCATTTATGACTTTTGGCAGAGAAAGATCTCTCTCTCTCTCTCTCTCTCTCTCTCTCTCTCTCTCTCTCTCTCTCTCTCTCTCTCTCTCTCTCTCTCTCTGTGTGTGTTTGGAGACCCTTCATTTAAATCATAAAGATAATAATAAAATTATAAAGTCTACAGCTTAACAATAATAGTAATAATAAAATAATAATATGAAAAAATGTATATAACACTTCAGTCATTTTCTATTAGGTCTAGCTAAATAATCTCAGGTTTTCCTCATGGAACAATTAATTTAAAATCGAACAATCAGTCATTTGAAAAACTTAAAATAACTATGTATGTGACTAAAGCTTACCTCCTTACAGCTTCAAGTATTAGATATATCTTTCGAGCAAGGCCGTCCTCTGAGCTTTGATCCAAGACGGGTGATATGCATTGTTTGAGGAAAAAGATAGATATGCTTTTAGCGAATAGGGAAATAGTGTATATCTTGATGTCCTAAAGTTGTGACTTACATGTATGAATAATTGCTACATTTTTTTTTTTTTTTTCCTTTTGGGGGAATATTTTGCAGCAGTTGAATATTTTGGGAAGTTTTTCCCTTTTTGCTTTCTCTCTTTCAAATTTTGAAATTTTTGGATTTTTAAATTGTCTTGTCTCGTATCTGCTTTAAGCTGGTACTTTATCAAATGTGAGATATCACGAAACAAAGATTGTTAGTTAAGCAAATGAAAAAAATTAAAGAGGGTGATTATTATCTGATATGTATTTCAGAGAGAGAGAGAGGAGAGAGCAGAGAGAAGAGAAGAGAGGGGGGGGGGGGGGGGGGGGGGGGAGGAGGAGAGAGAGAGAGAGGAGAGAGAGAGAGAGAGAGAGAGAGAAGAATGTTTAACAGATGAATCGATTTTTCTGTATCCCACATATAAAAGATGAAGATACGATAAGCCTAACCCGGGTAGAGGAGGTGACGCCGAATCTGATATATTACTACTTATATATATATTTACTATACTATAATATACTAATATCTCAGCTAAACTTATATTGTCATACTATGATATACCTATCCATCCGCTACAGTCTAGATACCTCCAAATTTCCATGTAGTAGTACTATATTATATATAGATATATATATATTTCACTATAATTCATCACGTCCCTCATCCCTATATTACCAAAAACTCCCAGCCGACAAAAGTGTTTCTCACTGCCCTTGTTCTCAAGTTGTTACCAGTCATCAGTTCTCTTTTCTTGCGGCAACTCGCTATAACCCAGACTCTCAAGAGAACACGAATGCCATTTCCTCGGAGATGAGCGATCGTATTGATTGCTCTTCTGAACGCCTAGTTCTCTTCAGATCACGCATGTGCCGCGAGTTAGGACGTGTTTATTCGCTCCGTAACGCTCTTCTCTCGAAGCATGCACCCACTGAGTCATCCCTTACCTGTCCAATTAAGTGAGCGTGCTTCTTCCACAATCTCTTGCGTCCCACCTCTCAATGCTCTCTCGCGATACTAGGACTGTTTTCAAAGAACTCCGCTAAATCCTGTAAGGTCGCAGCGTCCACTACGCGAATCCAGATATACCGTCATACGATAAGTTGTCAATAGCAAGCCATCATCTGAAAGGCAAAGCGGCATCGTGTGCATGAGACCGCTCATGATCGAGCCTCTGCCATTAATATCTCAACTGAGACTCGCATGTACGCCGAGACAGACAATTCTTCGACTTTATCCGTCTAGCATGATACCGATACTCCTTGTCCTATCTCCTATCGACTCTATCAGCTATACTTCATTCCTTTACTCATATACCATCTGTCTTGCAGATATATGCGTAACCCAACTATCATAGTGTGTACAGCATCGCTTCCATTAGGTATAGTACCGCCTAGCTTACAGACTACACCTAGGCTCGAGATGTAAGTCGCATAACATCTAACTACATAGTCATATCTATATACGATCTGATTCGACGTCGCTCACTATTTCCTTTTTACCTCTATCTGCTACCTACTCACCCTTCGCTTCGTCCCTTCTCTGACACACGATCATACTGTCGAGTAACGTCAACCTCGCTCTTCTGACGCAATGCGTAGTATATGCGAATATGAGCTATAACATATATCATACTATATACTAGATATAATAATATAATTTGATTTCTTTTACAATATATTATTATACTATGTTTACATTATTGTATCTCTACAAACCCCTCTTCTATCACTCATCCAATGCATATGTGCTTAGCACTACATTAATTTATCTGAGTCAACACAACTATCAGACCATGGTTGTTAGAACCTATGACCTCTATCGCTCCGATATCTCTCGAATTCATCTCTGTATAGCGTCATATAGTAATAGATTGCCTTGCCTGATCCTTTAATTATAAATGGTTATCTGATAGACACGAACTACTCCTGCACGACCTCTCTTTCCTACCTATATCATACTTCCAGTCAATGCTCACTGCCGTAGTCTCTCGCAGCGCTCAACTCAACAGATCTCGAGTAGCATACAGATAAAGACGATTCAACGACCTCTAACAGTGCACACACACACCGTAACACTCCTTCGACCCTTCCATCACATCCTCTACCGCGACCTTGCACGATCTGGCACATTCCATCTCCGTCTATTACAGATCTTCTCTGAGCATAGCGACATGAGTATCGCAATCGTAGCATACATACCATGCATCGTTCACTGAATCTATCATCAATGTAAACTAGGAGTAGATAAGCAAGCGCCACATAGTAGAGAGCTCGCTGACTGAGATACCGACACCTGCAAGCGTGACACAAGTATACTGCGCATAGACCGAGCAGGCTACGACGAACGTATGAGACAAGACGCTCGACAGTCAGACACAGCCATGACGGCGCAGAGAGCGGTGGTCGCGCAATGCCTCCTCCTCTCACTCCTACTAGCACGCTCATACTTACTCATCTACTGATCCAGATCACTCTCTATCCTAGCGCGGTTGAAATTTATCTTGATCATATCCGAATTGACAATCATCAGTACACTATTTATCTGACAATACCATATATCTATAGCCACGCCGTACCTCGTGACAATCAGCCTTAATGTATCATATCTCCTTCGTACTTCGATAGCTTCTAACTGTCTATAGTAGCATCACCTGAAGTTGCCGTAATCTAATCCTATACAAGCTCCATACAGACCAGTATCCGTTGGCGATCACCTAGTCGCTATGCCACAGATAGCTACAGCTAACCTTCATCATCTTCATCTCTGATCATACCATCCACGATCTATCAATTCTCTATATCGCTGAACTACCATCTTATCTACTCCGCTCTAACACTGATTCGATGATCCCTGCGCTGTGATTATATCTCCTCACACCAACTCCTAGTCAAGAGTGCTCGTATGCTATGTAGTTAACCTGCACTACCACTTACGCAACGCGCAATCGCTCTGAAACTGCTCTATATGCATCCCTGTCCACGCCTTGCTCATCTTATCTCTCGCTCATAATCCCATGAGAATGAATACACAGATGAAGTGGTCTCTCATAATTACGAATCACCTCTACTGCCTCACACTACCTACTGTCGAACTAGTAGATCAGGACGCTCATCGTCTATTCCCTACAACCTGTAATAAATAATCTACCTTACTCATGCTAGGCTACCGCGTACCATCTCCTACATCATAAACATCTATCTACTGTATGACTATCTACCTATCGTATCTGTCCCTGATAACGCCAATCCTGTATCACTCCATCGGTAAGCGATGCTAAGCGTAATAGGATAATTGGTATAGACATACTACTGATGACATAGTGTCTCTGTCCTCTACATACAAATATATCGTTACTTATATCCCGATCGCCCTGCCAAACCATCTTACCTCTATTATTATCCTCGCTCAACTCCGGTGACTCTAGCATTACCTGTTACTTATTCTATCTCACATCATTTACTGATCATATCACTCACTCTATATATATATCCATGCTTTATGAACTGTCTATTACCTGTTCATATATTCTACCCATCTACTACCATAACTATATTTCTGATAGCGTATATTTATATATCAGTTATAGTCTTACGTTACATATTCATATGCCTTCTTATACCCGTGGCCGCTGTCAGACATCCCGCTGCTCCTACCCACTACTCTATCTCTACATCTTACTGTAATCATACACTCTCTATATTAGCTATTCTACTAATTACCGTACTCCATGCTCTACATACTACCAAGCCCTGCACTGATTCATTATCACTATATCATCGGCACTTTCACTACCACATAATACATCCACCATCATATAATAGCCCTATTCTACCTACACCTACACGCCCAGCTGCGAACCTCCTTTATCCTTCTATCACTCTGCATATATCTTAGTTAAATACTTAGTTAGATCCATAACTATAGTCAGCCTCACTACACCATTATTATAATCTAGTAGATATAGTAGTGTGGTACGCAGATCGCAGTAGCAGATGTCCAGAATCTCTGGAATTCTGATATATATGCGCAATATTTTATTATTTTTCTGGAATGCGGTAATATTTTTTTATTATTTTTTCAGAATTCTGGTATATTTTTTTAACCGTAGATTCTGGATTGGGAGTCGGAGCCGGAGTCGAGCCTGATCCAGAAGCCTGCCCTCGTTCACCGCAGTTACCGCGTTAACGGCAAGTTATTGCGTTTGTTATCTATCGATTTAATTTTTTCGCGGTGAATTGTTATGATGATAGAATGTCACTGCATTTAAGTTTTCAGCCCTCTTATTAAAATGACTAACAGGACACTGTTGCCCATATCTTTGACCTTTGACATGAACGAAGAAGGGAAATATACATTACGAGAAAGTATAATGGTAAGGTCCATATTATCATTGGTGTTCTTAAAAGGGTATAGTATAGAGCACATACAAACACACAGGTACCACACAACACACACACACATACATTTGATAATATATATTTTTATATGAGTATATATATATATATACGTATATATTATATATATATTATATATATATATTATACTATATATATATTACTATATACTAGTATATATATATAGTTATATGATATAATATTAAATAAATTATATATATATATATCACTCACACACACACACACACCACACACACATACATATATATAACTATATGATATATATTATATATATATATAGATATATATAATATTATATAGTATATATAGTATATAATAATATATTATAATTATAGTACTAAATAAGTATTATTGGGATAAAAACAGTCCTATACACACATTACAACCACCAACCCACACACACACACACTATATATATATAGATCATTATAAATATATATATATGATAATATACTATATATATATACGTATACTATATATATATAGATATATATATACTAGTATAGTATATATTATAATATATATATAATAGATTAGGGGCATTATACAGTCACACCCACACACAGGTACACATACACACACCAAACACACAAACACACTACACACACACCCACCACAAAAAGTAATATTACTCATATATATATTATTATATATTATATATATTATATATATTATATATATATATATATACTAGTAATTATAAATATATAATATAGTATATATATACTATATATATACATCTGGATAATTTAGTCTATACACGAACAACATACTACACACACACAACACACACCACACATATATAGTATTATATTATATATACCGTTACTATATATATATATATATCTATATATATATATAATACTATATATATATATCTAATATATTTACTATATATATATATTTATTATAATTATATATTGGATAATTAGTCTATAACACGAACACACACACACACACACACACACACACATACATGTATTATTTATATATATATTATATATATATATTATATTATATATATATAAATCTATATATATATAATATATAATTATATATATAGATATATTATATAATATTATATATATATACTATATATATATATATATATATATACTATATATATATATTAAATAAGTAGGCAATATAGGCACACACACCACACACACACCAACACACAGCACACACACACACCACACCAATACACACCACACACACACACATAGTATATATATATATTATATATTATATAATACTATATATATATATGAATATTATATATATATATATATATATTATATATAATACTATATACGTATTATATATATATAATATATATATATATATATCAAGTCAATAGGCCGACATTGCCTTTGGGATTTCCTAAAGGCCGTTCTACTTAATATAGCCTTTCGCTTTCTTCATGTGTTTTGTTAAAATTTTTTTTTATTTACTTATTTTTTTATTTTATTGTTATTAAGTTAATATTGAATCTTATTTCCGATTCTCACAGCTTATTTAATTCAATTAGTAAATATAATTATTGTTTAATTTTGTTTTTATTTTTAATATAGTAAAAAAAACATAATGTTAAAGAAACAAAACAAAAAAATAAAAGTTTTTGTTGTTTTATTAATTATCTAACCTTTAGATTTATTATTTACGTTTCAGTTTACATGCATCATAGTATAGTTTCTTTATTTTTTTACTACAAAGTATTTCTAGAAGAATACTTCAATCATTTTCTCTAAAGTATGTTATTTCTTGTTTTAAGAGAGTGTATCTTTGATGTGGTACCATAAAAAATTTTGCATATTTTACAATATCTTAACAGTGAATTTACCTTCAGAGCTTTTATACTGCTTATGCTAAGATAGTATAGATATATATCTCAAATTTAATCATATATAATAACTGCCCTTCACCGTATACCCTTAAAATTAAAAGAATATACCATTTTTATACACGAGGAATCTAAACAATAAGATATGTAAAATCTATATAAAATCTAAATATGATTCTATATAGAATCTAATATGATCTCAAATTCAGATTTTGATATAACAAACCACAAACAACTGTTATTATTTGTTTTGATCTTTCAAAACATTATGTTTTTACTATAAAAATTTAATTTATTTTGTTATTTGTTTAATATTGTTTTTACTAAAAATTTATGTCTTTTTATGTTTATGATCTTTAAAAAAATTGTGCATACTTTACATACCAAAAGCAGTTAAAATCAGTAAAATCAGTAAATCAAACTCCCTCCATTACCTCCACCCTTCTGTGTTCATATTGACCACCCAGCTCCTCCCCTCCCACCCTTAATTGATCTATTGATCTATTGATCGTTAAGTCATATTTTGAATAACAACACAAAACTTTGTTTTTATTTTGTTTTGTTTCTTTAAACATTATGTTTTTACTATAAAAAAATTTAGGTTATTTTTGTTTTAATTTGTTTAAATATTTGGTTTTTACTAAAAATTTATTCTTTTGTTTATAATCTTTAAAAAAAAATTTGCATATTTACAATACCATAAAGCAGTAAATCAGAAATCAAGTAATCAAACTTCCCTCCATACCCTCCCACCCTCCCATGATCTACTGATCTATTGATCTATGATCTATGATCTATTGATTCAAGTCATATTTTGTATAACATAACACAAAAAACTTTATTTATTTTGTTTTGTTTCTTTAAACATTATTGTTTTTACTATGAAAAGATTATTTAAATTTTGTTAATTTGGTTTAATTATTTTGTAATTCTGAAACTTAGAACTTTAAGTAAATATATTTACCAAATTTGGGTAATTTACATACCATAAAGCAGTAAATCAGTAAAATCAACCCATCCATCCCTCCATGACCCTCCCCCGTTCTGTGATCTATTGATCTATTGGCTCTATTGATCTATGATCTACTTGATTCAAGTCATTTGGGTATATTAATGGCAAAATTTCTTGTCTTTTTGTTTTGTTTCATATTAAAACATTATCCTTTTTATTCAAAATTTATTCTATTTTTGTTTTATATTGTTTAAAGATTTCTTTTAAAGTACTGACAAAGAGCTTTGCAGAGTTGTGGCGTTTACAAAGTTTGCATATTTACTACCTAATCAGTAATCAGTAATCAGTAATCAAACTGCCATCCCATACCCTCCAACCCTCTGTAGATCTATTCAGAATCTAATCTGGCTATTTGATCTAATGAATCTATTGATCATATTGATTCAAGTCACATTTGTATAGACATAACACGAAAACTCTTAATTTATTTTGTTTGGTTCTTTTAAACATGATGTTTTTGCTATAAAATTCTATTATTTTGTTTAAGTTGCTTTAAATATTTTGGTTTATACAACAGAAGGATTTGTTTTTCATTTATCTTTTTAAAAAAAATTTGCCAAATTTTTTTTCGGCGTATTCACGTAAATTCAGTAAATCTGTAAAATCAAAACTGCCCCCTTAATCCCTCCCACCCTCTGTGATCTACTTGATCTATTGATCTATTGTCTATAGAATCAAACCATATGATTTCAAGGTCATATTTTGTAAACATAACACAAAACCTTTTATTATTGTTTTGTTTCTTTAACATTATGTTTTTGCTATAAAAATTTATTTATTTTTGAATTTGTTTAAATTTTTTGTTGTATATACTAAAAATTTATTCTTATTTATGATTAATATCCTTTTTAAAAAATTTGCATACTTTACATACCTTCAAAGCCAGTAAATCAGATAAATCTGTAAATCAAACTGCCCATCCATACCCTCCCACCCTTCCATGAATCTATTGATCATTGATCTATTTGATCTATTGATCTATTGATTCAGTCATATTTTGTATAACATAACACAAAAACTTTTATTTATTGTTTTGTTTCTTTAAACATTATCGTTCTTTACTATAAAAATTTATTTATTTTGTTTTAATTGCTTTTAAAATTTTGTTTTTACTAAAAATTTATTTCGTTTTATGTTATACTTAAAAAATTTGCATACTTACATATCTTAAAGTAGTAATTCAGTAAATCAGGAAATCAAACTGCCATCCTATTACCCTCCCTACCCTTCCATGATATATTGATCTATTGAATCTATTGATCTATTGATCTAATTGATCAAGTCATATTTGTATAACAGAACACAAAACTTTTTACTTATTTTGTTTTGTTTCTTTAAACATTTGTATTTACTATAAAAATTTATTATATTTTGTTTAATTTGTTTTAAATATTTGTTTTACTAAAATTTTATTCTTTATAACTGATTTATAAACTTAAAAACAATGTGCACTATTTTACCATAGCCTTAAAGCAGCTAAATCAGTATAATCAGTAAATCAAATCACCTCCATGACCCCCTCCTATCCTTCCATGATCTACTTGATCTATTGATCTATTGAACTCTAGATGATTTTCGAAGATATCATCTAATATGGTTATTGAATGCTCGACATTGATTTTGTTTTGTTTCTTTGAACGTGAGTACCTCAATACTAAAAATTTCACCATTTTTGCCATTAATTTTTTTTAAATTATTTGTATTTACTAAAATATTTTATTCTTTTTATGTTATAATAAACTTAAAAAAACTTTGCATAATCTTTAACATAATAAAAAGCAGTAAATCAGTAATCAGTAAATCAAAAGCTGCCCTCCATACCCTGCCTACCCTTCATATTGATCTTCTTGATCTACTTGATCTATTGTCTTATTGATCTATTCGAATGCTTTGCACAAGTCATATTTTGTATAACAAACCACAAAAACTTTTTGTATTTGTGTTTGTCTGTAAGTGTATGATTCAGAATTGTGAGTATATCAAGAAAGAATATTTTTGTTTAATGTTTTAAATACTGTTTCACTTAAAAAAATTTTATTCTTTTATATTTATACTTAAAAAGAAATTGGCATATTTACAGATCTTTAAAGCAGTAAATCAGTAAATCGAGTAAATCAAACTGTCCTCCATAACCCTCCTACCCTTCCATGATCTATTTGATCATGATCTATTAATCTCAAGTCATAGTTTGTAATAAAGCATAAACACAAAAATCTTTTATTTATTTTGTTTTTGTTTCTTTAAACATTTTGTTTTTACTATAAAAATTTATTATATTTGTTTATTTGTTTTAAATATTTTGTTTTACTAAAAAATTTATTCTTTTAGTTTATAACTAAAAAATTCGCACTATCGTAAATTAAACAAATAATTTAATCAGTAGAATCAGTATCAAAAAACCCCTCACATACCCTCCCACCCTTCTTGATCTTTTGATCTATTGATCTGCTATTGATCTATGATCCTATTGATCAAGTCATATTTTGTATAACATAACACAAAACACTTTAGTTCTATTTGTTTGTTTCTTTAGACATACTTTTGTTTAACTAAAAAATTTCTTTTAGTTGTAATAACGTAAAAAAAAAATTTGTATTTTACTATACCTAAGCGTATAAATCAGTAAAGCCAAAACTACCCTCATGCCACCCTCCATCATACCGTGATCTATTATCTACTGATCTATTGCATCTATTGACTCTATTGACTTCAAGTTCATATATTGTATACATAACACAAAAACCTTTATTTATTATTTTTGTTTTCTTTACACATTTTGTTTTTACTAAAAAATTTATCTTTTATGTTTATAACTTTAAAAAAATTTGTGTTTTCACATACCCTAAAGCAGTAAATCAGTAAATCGTAAATTCATACTACCCTCCATTCACCCTCCTATCCATCAGTGATCTATCTGATCTATTGAAACTATTGATCTATGCTTCAACTCATCAGGCAAGGTATGTAAGTCAGACAAATATGCATGAAAATTAATGTTCATTTCCCCTATCTCTAATTTCTATTTGTAAAGTTTTCTATACATTACATATTTTTGTATAAAAAATTATTTTTGTTAAAAACTTTTTTATTTATTTCATGAAGATATTTTTTTAAACTGTTTTCATTAATTATTTTTCATTTTTATTTATTAAATATTTTGTTTAATACTTTTTTATTTTAATTTCATGTATTTTAAAAATATTTTGTTTTTAACCTTTTTTTTAAATTTATTAATTTTTAGTGTTAATTTAATAAAAACTATAACTTTTAAATCTTTTTAGTTTATTTTGGTTTTATTTGTTAAAAATATTTTGCGTTGACCAAAATTAACTCATTTTATGCTTATACGTAAAAATTTTACGTTTATTGACCAAATACACAATAAATCAGCTAAATCAGTAAGATCCAGCTAAAGACAACTTCATCTAACCACTTCCTCCCATCCTAATCATGATCTATTCATCTATTGATTCGAGTATCATTTGGTAGTAATTTTGCATAGACGTAGCATAAATATCATAACTTAGACTATCTTTTCATACTGTTCAACGAATAAATGCCATCATTTCAACACATTTTTACGTTCAATAAAGCTGTGGCATATCACGTATTACTAACAAAGAATTCACGCTTCCGATGCTCACACAGCCAACTATCGCCTAGACCTTACTCCATAGGGGTAAACACTGTCTGCGATAACACCAACAATGAATGCAATCTCCTTACACTAACCAGTAATAGCAATGACCAGTAGTTAGCCCTTCAAAAGTTGTGGTTAGTCTGTAAGACTCTTCATCAGCATTCCATATCCGAGCAGCCCATCCTAATTTCATCATAGTTAAAATATTACAACAAATTTAAATAACAAGAAAGTATGCGCAAACTAAGACTAATGTAATCTAACTTGAATGTGTTGAACAAGCTGACATATTCAAAGTTTCACATCACAGAAACTCAACCATAACAGCTAATATCGTGAGCTAAAGAACAAATGCTAACACACATCAATAACCCTTCAGCAATACCAGTATTGTTACGCTGACCACTACGTATGATAACATTCACTTATCCGCCGCATCAATCGTCCTCAAACCGTACTCATATCACAACAATAGATATAGTCCTCTGAAATAAATGTATACCAACTCAATATACTCTCCTACAATTCACTTTTCCTGCAGTCATATCAGATACAACCAATTTAATGTTACATTGTATAGTTATATTTAAGCAAAAACTTAAAAATCTTATTCATACGCGCCTAAGCCTATATATAGTAACATTTATTACAAGTCAATGAATATTTGCAAACTATATTCTAGCTACTAAGCATATCTAGTGAGCTAAGAACATACCATGCATAATATATCTAATTTATGAATAAGACATTTTCATTAACAAACTTTTTTTTTTTATGCTTATTAACGGTAAGGTAACTGAGACTGTTCATAAAACTTAGCATATCTTTCATTTTCTTTAACAGCTATGACACTTCAAGGTTAATTTAATATTAACATTGTAATATAAATGGTAACATTATCAAAGTACCCCTACTTAATAACAGTAAAGTAGCTACACTACCATGACAAAACTTAATCCATATAACCACTTTTCAACATAGCTCTAACACATTCAAGTTACATTTTACATTATCATTGTAACAGCTTACCCACAACTAAAAATTTTACATAACCTAAAATAAGCATTCAAACCGCTTAACATAGCTTTAAGTCACTAGTGTTAACATATCACAACCTGAACTAAGAATAAAAGCACAACAATAAACCTAACATGTCTTAATCACAAATAATACTGTTAGAATAACAAAGTTCTCTTCTTAACAAAGTAAAATACCAAATCTCCATCATATCTTACGCGCAATAACTGTTTACTATATATACTAGTATATATATATATTATATATATATATATTATCTATACCTATATAATATATATATAATATATATATGTATATATATATAATATATATAATATAATATATATATTATATATATATATATATATATATATTTATATGATATATATATATATATATACTATTATATAAGATATATATATTTATATTATATAATATATATAATATATTAATTATATATATATATATATATATATTATATATATATAGGTGGTATATAATATAATATATATATATATATATAATTATATATGTAAACAGTTTATTTGCGCGTAAGATATGATAGATTGGTTATTTTACTATTGTTAAGAAGAGAGAACTTTGTTAATTCTAACAGTATTATTGTGATTAACTGTTAGGAGTGCTCCTACTTTTATTCCTGTAGTTCAGGTTGTGATATGTAACTTTATTGATGTGAAAACTTTGTTAGTGTGTTAGTTAAGGTTAGGTTATGTTAAATTTTAGTTGTTTTCTTAAATATTACAATGATAATTGTAAATAACATTGATGTGTTAGAGCTATGTTTGAAAAAGTGGTATAGACTTAAGTTTTGTAGGTAGTGTAGCTACTTTATGTTATTAAGTTAGTGGTACTTTGATATGTTACCATTCTATATCTACAATGTTAATATCATTAAATTAACATTGATATTCATAGAGTGTTGATTAGAAGAAAATGAAAATATATGCTGAAGTTTTATGCGAACAAGCTTCAGTTACCTTACCGTTAATAGATAAAAAAAAAAGTTTGTTAAATGAAAAGCGTCTTTATTCATAAATTAGACCGATTATGCCATGTATGTTCTAGCTCAAAGATATGTTATGCCTAGAATTTATGTTTTGCAAATATGCATTGATTAGTATAATAGATAGGCTAGGCTTATGATAAAGATTTATTAAGTTTTGTTAAATATAACTATACCAATGTAAAATTGTTATTGATATGCAGGAAAAGTGGATTAGGCAGAGTTATGTATGATATTACTCATTTATTTATCTTGGTATGGAACTTTCTTAATGTTACCAGTTTATTCATAGTAAGGTATGTTAGGTTTGATGCTTTACATTATGTTCTTAGCTCATTATGCTATGTTAGCTTTATGATGTGAAAACTTTGATATGTCAGACTTTGTCCACAGTTCAGTATGTTATAATAAAGACATGAAATGTAATATTGATTTTGTAAATATTTACATATGATTCTTTAATATTAACATTATATGTTTGCCAAAAAATGTGAATAGGCTACTTTTGTAAATACTTTACTGCTGTTAAGAAGTCTCCGACTCCTGCCATGTTTGCAGTTTACCCTATGTAAGGTATGCCTAGGTTTGTTGTTGTTCATTATATTCTTTGTTTAGTATATGATATGCAACTTTATTGAAGCTAAAACTTTTGAAATGATGGCATTTATTCGTTGAACAGTGTATGGAAAGATAAGTCTAAGTTATAATTTATGCCACGTCTATGCAAAATTACTACCTAAATGCTACTCGAATCAATATATCAATAGATCATGTTGGGGGAGGAGTGGTATAGATGAATTGCTTTACTGATTTACTGATTTACTGATTTATTGGTATTTGGTCAATAAACGTAAATTTTTAGTCAAATTTTAAAAGAATGTTAATTTTGGTAAAAGCAAAATATTTAAACAATAAAAACAAAAAATAAATAAAAAAAAATTTAAAAATATTTTTTAAATAATAAAATAAAAATTAATAAAAATTTAAAAAAAAAAAAGGTTTTAAACAAAAAATATTTTAAAATAAATAAATTAAAATATAAAAGTATTAAAACAAATAATTTAATAAAATAATATTAAAAATAATAAATAAAAAGTTTTTAACAAAAAATTTAATAAATAAATAAAAAAGTTTATTAAACAAATAATTTTTAACAAGAAATAGTAATGTAAATTAAAATTACAAATCAAATAAAAAATTTTATTCAGCGAACTTATTTTCATGCCATATTTCATATTTATACAAAATGATACTCCATATATGACTTGAATCAATAGATCAATAGTTCAATAGGTCATAGATAGATCACTGATGGATAGGAGGGTGAATGGAAATAATATATTTTACTGATTTACTGATTTACTGCTTTAGGTATGTAAAACACAAATTTTTTAAGTTATAAACATTAAAAAAGAATAAAATTTTTAGTAAAAACAAAATGTTGTAAGAAACAAAACAAAAAGAAATAAAAGTTTTTGTGATTATGTTATACAATAATGACTCTGAATCAAAGATCAAAAGAATCAATAGACAATAGATCAATACATCACGGAATGACAGGAGGGTATGGCTTGGATGGGTGGGTTGATTACTGATTTACTGCTTTAGGTTGTAAATACAATTTTTTTTTACTTATAAGAAATAAAAAGAATAAATTTATTGGTGAAACAAAATATTTATTAAGCAAAAAGCGAAATAATGCCACGATTCAAGATCTTACCTAAATATGACTTCATACGCGAAATATGCCATGATTCAATAGATCTTCAAATTTTGAAAGGGTATGAGGGTATGAGGACAGTTTGATTTACTGGTTTACTGATTTTACTGCTTTAAGATATGTAAATATGCAAATTTTTTTAAGTTAGAAAATATAACAGAATAAAATTTTTAGTAAAAACAAAAATTTTAAAAAATTAAACAAATATAAATAAACTATTTATAGTAAAAACATAATGTTTAAAGAAACATAAACAAATAAATTTAAAGTTGTTGTGTTATGTATACAAAATAGACTTGATATCAAAGGATCAATGACTCAAACTTAGATCAATAGACCATAGATCATGGAAGGTAGGGGAGGGTAGGGATTTACTGATTACTGATTTACTGCTTTAGGTACTGTAAATATGCAAATTTTTTTAAGTTGATAAACTTAAAAGAATAAAATTCTAGTAAAAACAAAAATGAATTTTAAAACAATTAAAACAAATAAATAAATTTTATAGTAAAACAGAAATAGTTAAATCTCTCTCTTCAGTTAAATCATAAAGTTTCTTGTGTTATGTTATACAAAATTATGACTTGAATCATATAGATCAACTAGTCAATAGATCAATAGTCATGGGTTGAGTAGGAGGGTATGGAGGGCAGCTGATTTACGAATTTACTGATTTTACTGCTTTAAGGTATGTACAATATTCCAATACCTTTAAGGTATATCACAGTAAAAAATAGAAAGTTTTAGTCAAAGTGAGAAAAGTTTCGAAGCAACTCTAAAACTAAAATAACATAAAAGGTAAAACAAAATCTTTTAAAGAAACAATAACAAAAATAAATAAAAGTTTTGTGTTCTGTTATTAACACAATATGACTGTAGATCATAGATCAGATAGCATCAATAGATCAAATCAGATTCAATATACATGTAATAGAGGGTATGCGATGCAGTCTTGATTTACTGGATTTACTAGTTTACTACTTTAAGGATATCGTAAATATGCAATTTTTTTAAGTTATAGAACAGTAAAAAAAGAATAAATTTTTCAGCATTAAAACATAACAACAAAATTTAAAAAAATTAAAATTAAAATAAATAAATTTTTAAATTAAAACATAATGTTTAAGAAACAAACAAATAAATAAAAGTTATTTGTGTTATGGTTATACAAATATGACTTGATCAATAGCATAGATCAATAGATCAATAGTTTAATAGATCATAGATCACGAAAGGGTTATGGAGGGCAGTTTGATTTACAGAAATTTTACTGATTTACTTCTTCAAGAGTATGTAAATAGGCAAATTTTTGTAAAAAATATTAACATAAAAGGAATATTTTTTAGTATAAAACAAACTTGATTTAAAAACAATAAAACAAAATAAATAATATTTTATACTAAAAACGTAAAGTTCAAGAAACAAAACAAAAATAAAATAAAGTTTTTTGTTATGTTATACAAAATATGCACTTGTCAATAGATCAATAGATCATAGTCCCATAGATCAATATATTCACAGAGGTGGTGAGTGGTTGGAGCGGCCAGTTTTATTAGCTGATTACTGATTTACTGCTTTAATGCGTATGTAAATAGCAAATTTTTTAAAGATATAAACATAATAAAGAATAAAAATTCTTTTAGTTAAAACAAAAGATATTTAAAAAAATTAAAACAAAAGTAAATAAATTTTATTAGTAAAAACATAATGTTTAAAAAAAACAAACTAAAAAGAGTAAAAGTTTTTGTGTTACGTTATACAAATATGACTTGAATCATATAGATCAATAGATCAATAGCCCAAATAGATCATAGATCACAGAAGGGGGGAGCGTGGTGAGGGACAGTTTTGATTACTTGCTTTACTGATTTTACTGCTTTATGGTATGATAATATGCAGAAAAAAATAAAAGATATAAAACATAAAAAAGTACATATTTTTCAGTAAAACAAAAATATTTAAAACAAATTAACAAAAAATAAATAAATTTTATAGTAAAAAACATTAATGTTTAAAAAGTAAAACAAAACAAAATAATAAAAGTTTTTGTTGATGTTATACATAAATATGACTTGACCCATCAATAGATCAATAGATTCAATAGCATCATAGAACAATAGACCTCAATAGAACACACAGAAGGGTGGAGGGTATAGGCAGGTTTGATTACTGATTTACTGCATTACTGCTTTATGTATGTAAAGATGGGCGAGGAAGGTTTTACAAAAAATTGATCAAACCATAAAAGAATAATTTTAGTTAAAAACAAAATATTGTAAAACAAAAATAAAACCAAAACAACATAAATATTTTTTATAGTAAAAAACATAATGTTTAAAAGAGAACAAAACAAAAAAATAAAAGTTTTTGTTATGTTTAAATACAAAATATGACTTGATCAGTAGATCAATAGATCAATAGATCAAAGACGGAATATATCATGGAAGGGTAGGAGGGTCATGGAGGGCAGTTTGACTTACTGATCATATTTACTGTTTTTATTTCGGCGTAATATGCCAAATTTTTTAAGTTATAAACATCTAAAAAAGAATAATTTTTAAAGAAAAACAAAATCATTTAAAAGTATAAAAAAATTTAAATGAAGCAAAAAAGTTTAAAATTGATTAAGTTAAATGAAAATTCTACTTTTTTTAAGATAAGTCAAAAAATAAAAAAGTTAAAAAACAAAAAAAAAATTAAAAAATTAAAAATTTTAAAATTAAAAAAAAAATAAATAAAAGTTAAATTAAATTTAAATGAAAAAATTAAAAATTAAAACAAATAAAATTTAAAATAATTGAAGTAATAAATTTAACTTTGAACAAAAAGCACATTGAAGAAAGCGAATGCCCTTATTATAAAGAGTAACGGCCAGGAAAAATCCCAGAAGCCATGCGGGGAATTAGTGAAGTAGTCTCGCCCGTAGCGTAGTAGGTACATTCCAAATGCATCCAGTATTTCCGAAATATGGTTTGACAGCGCTTTATCATGTTTATTCTATATCCTACGTTCTTCTATATACACACGTGAGAGTTGCCCACCATTTATCACACGCTACAATAAAACCACTTATATTTGTTATGCATATACTTTCTTTCTAATATATTTTAATAATTATATATAATATTAATATAAATGTGTGTTGGTGTTGTGTGTGTGTGTGGTGTGATATGTTGTTTATTAGTGGTGAGCGTGTGTGTGTGTGTGCTCGTATATATGCCTAATTATATATATTATATAGAGATATATTAATAGATATATATATTAATATAGAAATATATATTAAATATTATATTATATTTATTTAATATATTTAAGTATATAGATATATTATTAATATTATATTTATTATATAGATATATATGTGAAATATAGTTGATATATATATTTATAATATAGATATATTGTAATAATAATATAAAATTAATATTACCAATGTTAGTGGGTATGATGGTGGGTGTGGGAGTAAATGTGATGATGTGTAGTATATATATGATTGGCCGTTTTAAATCATTAAAGTATATTATTTTTTTAAATAATAATTTTTTGCTTAAATTTTTAATTATTTTATTTCATTTTTCTATTTTTTATTTTTATAGAAATCTAATTAAAATAAATTAAAGATTAAATTGAATTAAAAATCTTATGGAGTGAATGTTAGTGAGGAATAAATGATTGAAAGGAACTGAGTAGTGGTTCCGAGGTGAATATTAACAAAAAACTTAACTTATTCACCAATATAAATTATATATATATATATAGTATATATATATTATTATATTATAATAAGTATATTATACTATATTATATATATTATATATTAATATATATAGATAATATATATATATAGATATATTATTATATATTACTTAATTATAATATTATATATATATATATAAATAAAGATGTTAATATAATATATAGATATATATAATATTATATTATAGATTATATATATTATATATAAATAATAATAAAAAACAATATGCTAACTACAATAAAATAAAGAAGATAGTGTTTTAGAATAAAATAAACATTAAGAGATAATAAAGTAACACTAAAAGATGTAACGTAGGTAGGAAAGATAGGATGAGCGATAGGGGATGACCATTTGGCATGGAGGATGAATCCGGACTTACAAGGAATAGGAAGCTCTTCTAGAATGAAGCGTCGAGAATGTGAGAATGAGAATTAGTATTGGAGATGTGGAATTCTACTTAGAATAGTTGAATAGGGAAGCGCCTTGTAATGAGTGGGATGGAGATGATGTTTGAGCATGGTGTTATGGTTCGTGATTATGAGTCCGAATTATCAATTATATATAGAGATTATATATTATTATATATATATATATATAATATATATATTATATTGATATATACATATATATATATATAGTATAATTATTATATATAGTTTATAGAGAGGAACAACACTGCGTTGTGTAAGATTCTAGATAACAGTATTGTTGTTTGGTGATGTATGTAAAGTGAAACGTGTCACCCTAGGTGTGGTTTTATATTTTGCTATATGCTTTAAATTGCATTTCAATGTGTGTGGGTTTGATGAGTGCAAGAAGAAATATATATATTAAGTATTTTAATGATAAATATATATATTATTAGTAGTATTATAATTATATGTTAGTATTATATTATATATTATATATATATATATGTGTGTTGTGATGTGGTGTGTGTATGTGTTCGTTAATAGACCGTTAACCCAATATTATATATATGATGTAATATATCTATATATATATATATATACTATATATATATATTTAATAGATTTCATATATTATATACTATATGTGGTGATATGAGGTTGCGTGTGCTGGTGTAGTGAGTAAGAAGACATGTACCATTTATGTATAGGAACCTTAGATTTAGTGTCCAGATTAGATAGCTGTAAGAAAGTGATATAATATATATATAATTATATCCATATAATATTATTATATTATAGTATATATATAGATATCAATATTACAATGTTAGGTG
>JABUQX010088366.1:0-2500 GCA_015478945.1 Trachelipus rathkii
AAAATTTAACAAGTCATAGGCGTAACACAGGCCACTCTATCAATATCAACAATATAAAGATGATCAGAAATATCAATCACACGAACCATCGCAAAATCATGGAATCCTTTTGCATTTATAATAGTAACAACTACAATAAGCATCCCGGTGAAGTTAAGATAGATTTTATACAAAATGAATATCTGAAAACATCAAAATATTTCAACAACACCATGAAGAAAATAGCAGACCAACTGAAACACACTTGAACTAATGAAGATCAAGAAAGAAATCCAGTCCCTTAGCCTGAAGAGGTCTCGCGTGTCGGGACGAAAATTAGCTTTCCTTTTTAAAATTTATTTCATTAAAAAAAAGTGTCTTTAACAATGTTTTTAATTTGTGTATATTTAGTAATAAAATGAAGTGACAGTAAAGCATAACACTAAAAAAGAATCCAAGGGCTTCCTCTCTAAAATATATATATATATATATATATATATATATATATATATATATATATATATATATATATTAAATAAAAAATATATAAATAAGATAAAATATATATATATATATATATATATATATATATATATATATATATATATATATATATATATATATATATATATATATATATATATATATATATATATATATATATATATATATATATATATATATTTTTAAAATTTTCCAATTTTTTTTTTAAAATTAAAAATAAGAATTTTATGAATAAAAAAAAAGAAAGAGTGTTAGGAAAATATTTGATTTTCTTGAAGATACATAAAGACATAATAAATACATTAATATTTTAACAATTAAATTTAAGTCTTCTCAAATTCGTTTGATATATCAAATTTCGAATATTTTTTATGTTAAAACTCTGAAAAATTATAATTTGGCCTCAATTTTAATTTGAAATCATAGTTAATACCAAAAATAAATTGATTATATTTAAGTATGTTTATATATTTTGCATCAATTGAGTAATTTAATTAAAATATATTTTTTTATTTTGTTTGATTTAACCCTCTATTACTTAGTGTAAATTTACAGTTAACCCCGGTAGAAAACCCCGGTTTTTCCTGATTTTTGGCCGGGGTCGCTAAAAATGGCCGGGGCCGGGGCCGGGGCCGGAGTTGGCCGGGGTTGGCCGGGGAAGGGGCCGGGGAAGGGGCCGGGGCCGGGGCCGGGGCCGGGGCCGGGGCCGGGGCCGGGGCCGGGGCAGGGGCCGGGGCCCCGGTCGGTTCCTAATCCCTACTAACTTCATGCTGTGAGATCAAGAGTCATCATTACACAGTTGAGTCGAGTCACATGTCTCTCATTTAAAGTTTGCGTTCAGATTCACCTTCAGTATTTTTATTATAAAATTCTTTATCAAATCTCGACAACATATATCCGCGCAACATCCGCAGGGCAAAGCGCGGATACGGATGCGGATGCGGATCTTTAATAATGTGCGGATGTGGATGCGGATGTTGATGCGGATGCGGATGCTGATGTTACCTGCATCATAATATATATCATATTATATATAGGGTATATATATATATCAATATTTATATATATATATATATTATATATATATATATATATATATATTATATATATATATATATATATAATATATATATATATATGTTATATATATATATATATATATATATATATATATATATATAATTGCACCTATTGCAAAATGCGTTATGCTATAAAAATGAATAAAATGAGAAGTTGTATTTCCTACTAAATGGCAATTAAACTAATTGAGATACATTAAAATTATCCGATTCACGACAAAATAATCCGACCTTTTCCTTATTACCTCTTGCATCAAATTTGTTTATCATTTTCCATGATCACGCCATTTTAGCGTTGCTTCTGTTCTAGAAAAATTACTAAAGAAATATTACTCAAACTTATTAAATTTATGTTGATATATATATATATATATATATATATATATATATATATATATATATATATATATATACATGATATATATATATAATATATATATATATATATATTATATATATATATATATATATATATATATTATTAGAAGGTGTTATACAGTATCATACATACATATTTTTTATACAGATAATATATAAGATATATATATATATATATATAATAATATATATATATATATATATATATATATATATATATATATATATATATATATATATATATATATTACAGATCACCACCGCTCACGGGCTGGGCCCTTTTCAAGGAGGGGCAGGAAATAAAATACAGGAAAACCCACCCAAGCCCAAGCCTAACGCAAATCTCTTAGGTGAGCGCAGACGTGGGTTTTAAAGAGAGGAAGATTAAATACAGTAGGAAAAACAGAAGATGGCAAGGAGTTCCACAGAACAGAAGTGGCTGGAAAAAAGGAGGCACCACAACGAACGAGTCTGGGATTTTCAATGCTCACGCAAAATTCATGAGAGAGCAAGGCACCTCTTGTATTACGAGGGCGACGCAGTGGTGGAGGAATGCGAGA
>JABUQX010088366.1:10000-13482 GCA_015478945.1 Trachelipus rathkii
TTCTCTGACACGAATCACATGAATGGCAGAAACGCGTGATGTCTTCTTCTATCATCTCTGGCCAGTAAAAGCAGTTTTGGATCTTTACGCGAGTTTAGTATATACCCAAATGTCCCCTGACCGTTGATTCATAGGCAGTACTCATCAAGTGTGCTCTAAACTTCTTCGGTACTACCAATTTCCTAACATGTTCTTGCGTTAATCTTTCTAATTTGTAAAGTATACCGCGGTGCATGCAGTGACCAATGATGTCGTTTTCGTGGTTCATTTGGTTCCACTTAGTATATCTGCTCAATGAATCATTTTCTCTCTGAAGTTGTATTAGTTGGTTGCGATTCACTTCTAAGACACTCTGCTTGTTTCTTTCCGAACTTCTGGATGATTCAATTTTTTCCCATCGGTCGTTCCAATTCCATTTCTGAAGCTGACGCTTCCGTCCAGTTTTCCTGTTTGTGAGTTTAGGTGATTTTGATACGGCTAATATTCCCATAAAGATCGTAGAATGTGTCAGGAGGCAATAGTGGCTTCGATTTAGCCATCTTCGTATATATAGTCCGCGTATCAACTTTTAGTTTATTGTACGGTGCTCGTCTAATCTGATTCTGCAAATCAGTAAATTTTCCTTGCTCCCAAGTGTGCTTGATGCTTGTTGAACATATTTATGCCTTATCAACACCCTAACACTTCAGCTAGTGTCCCGTAACCGTTAACCAACCATGATCAATTAACTGCGCCTTTTCATTATCAGTCATATTTTAATCTTTATTCTCAGGAATTACTGCCAGCAGCTGCTATCTTAATCAATCGGTATCGTTGCGACACCTTACAAACCTAGGAAAATCGTCTTCAACAATATTGTTATTTAATCCTCTCTGTGCTGACGCCGACTGTGCAGCTTTTTGAAATCAAACATTGGCTGCAGTTCGCCGTGTGTTGTTTGTTTGTAGAACAACCTATGTCTCATATCCTAATGTCTGCAAAAGCATCTCTGTTTGAACTCTAATTCCTTAACGATCATTGTTTTTCTCTCCATTTTATCTCCGGACCTCTTTTGTTTTGTTTCTGCGCGACTCTGAAGGTGTTTTATCAAATTCGGAGCAATTCTCGGCTCGTGAGCACTATGTTCCCAAAAACAGTAGTTAGTTATAGCGAGTGCCACCGGTGCCCTCTAAGGCCAAGATCGAAAGCCCTCCAAAGCATCCTTCGTTGTTGGAAGTATAGAACACAAATGCCCTTGAGTCTCTCAACGCAATTGTCCGCTTCAACCACTAATTACTTCGTAGCGTCTTTCTAGTCAGTTTCTGCTCAACAGTTTTGTTAATTCCGTTGGGCGAGACGTGCAAAGAAATTGTTCCTGCTATTATTGCATTGATTTATGTTACCTAGACCGCCATATGTTTGTTCGTTTATTCACAATCTACCGCACTATCTAATACAGATTTCTCGAACATGACGGTAAAGCTGGCTAGTAGTCTCATCTTTAGATGGCTTTTTCTCTTTGAATTTAAGCTCGATGATCTGTTTCCGTAAGTTATAACTTGTAGTATGCTTCCTTTAAAAAGTAATTATAATCTCTGCCCCTGTGTCACCCTAGTAAATGTGAATACGACTTCTATAGCACGGCTGTTAATATGCACTTCAAGATAGATACCCAATTTTCTGGCGCTCCAAGCCCTTTGTTGGAGATAGTTGTAATCGCTTTGTCGAGATAGCCTTCCGCATCACAATACCTTCCATCGTTGAATGGTGGAAGGCTTAGGCTTTTCGACTTTGGGCATTTGTGTGGTTTTTCTGGATACATCGTGTTCGTTTACCTCTCGGTCTGCCCCTATGAGTTCAATCTTTTAGTTCAAATGTTCGTATCTTCTCCTTTATTAGGTGCTTCAGCCTCTCCTACTTTTCATTAGACCTTCCGCTCTCTCTCTCCGTCTTGGCGCAACTTCGGCAGCTCTTTTTCATCCTTCCGTGGTCTTGTTGTTCTCGGCACTCTCTTCTTCCTTCCTCTTTTATGAACTCTCAGATCTTTTCTTATAAATACAAGTTTCCTAAGCATATTTTTAACATGCGGCGTCGTAAATCCATAGTTTATTCTTTCTCAAAATCAAAGCACTGAGGTTGTTACAATAATTGTTTTCTCAATAAGTCAGGATGAATTCATTCTTTCCAGCAAAAACTTCTTGCAGTTTCAACTATTCTTGATCAAACACCGATTGATTACTCGACGCAAGGAGAATAATAATATTTCTAGAACATGCCCTCAATTATGTCACTAGAAGATATATCATACACTCATACCTCCACTCTGTTTGTAGGATAACTTTTCACTCCTCTGGACACTCCCCACTGCGAATACTTAAATTCCTTTGTTTAAATCCTCGAGGTTGATAGAAAAAATTCTGCATATATTAGGATGATTCGCATTGCAAAGTAGAATTTATAAGTACTTGCAGGAGTCTTTCTAAATCCTTTAATAGAATAATTAGTTATTATATATCGCTACACAAGTCCAATTCCAGTTCAGTAACAGAAAGCTATTTTAAAAAATGATAAACAACCTTTTACAACCGATCACTTTTATTTTATATTAACAAGTAAATAAATAGGCTACAATTCTTACTTAAAATATAAGTTTGGTCTAAATAGAAAACAATATCCGAAATAAAGATTAAATAAATAACTCGCTGCACAAGATACAAATATGCTACTTAAAATATCTGGGAAAGATAAGGCTTAGCCGACTGTTACTAATTTTAGCCCGGAATCTCAAAATGTGGTATACTATATATATATAATATATTTAATATATATAGTATATCTATATATAAATATATATATATATATATATATATATATATATATATATATACATATAACTAATATAATATATATAATATATATATATATTATATATATATATAATATATATATATATAATTATACTATGATAGTATATATATATATAAATATACGTATAATATGTAATATTTATATATTAAGGTGTTAAATATTGCATTAATCGCAAATCTTATGTAATTTAGATGTTAAAACTAATAGACATAAGTAGGAAGTCGTAAAGAATTACTAGCCTTCTCCGAGATTGCACACCGCAATGTGCGAAATGAAGGACAATGCGATGCCTTAAACGACTGATGCATCCCTCACACCCAAAAAAGTTGAGTTCAAGAACAGTTTTAAAGCAATCGAGTTCCCTTTCAAGCGACATCCACCAGGTGTCGCACCTGTTCCTAAGTCCCTCGTTTCTTAAATAATTATGTAGTTTAAAATATTGCTACTCGGCAATTATATTTAGATGTTAATAAAGAACATATAAGTAGAGAAGGAAGAATTAATTCGAGCATATTTGTCCCTCCAATTTCGCAACAATCGTGTTCAATCCAGGAAGCTAGTAATTTTTAACCTTCAAGTGGCTAATGTTCTTTTTTTAACATCTAATAATAATGCGATTATATCAAATCTAACAC
>JABUQX010088367.1:0-20000 GCA_015478945.1 Trachelipus rathkii
ACGGAGGATAGAGCTACCTAGCGTAATATAATCTGTTATACTTTAGTGAGACGTGTTTAGTAACCTATAGCTACTCACTTATCACGCTTACGATTTAATGTGCACCCTACGGAGCCACGCATTGGGCCTTTCCATTAAAGAAGGCAACCTAACTATATGAAACATACTCGCTATTTCTGCATCTATGGCAGCAAAAAACACGGTATCTACACCGTTTTATCATCGTTTCGACAGAGCAACGAGAACCTCCCTGCCTAAAAATTTACTAACTCGAGTCATCTCAGACACAGTTGTCAGTGCTCCACATTCACAGCAATCTAACATAACTGGTCCTATCAACTGAGAGGACTGATGTGCAGCAGATGTGGTGTTACACACTCAACATTTTGAAATACATATATATCTCTAACTCTTATCTACTATCTACATTTACTTTCACTCCCCTCCTTTTACACACACACAACTACAACTATTATTCAATGGTCCCAATACTCTCTCCAACTCTCTTCTCAGATTCTGCTACTCATAACTATAAATCAAAGTCAATCCCCGCATATCAATAGGATAGGTGAGAGCCCTACACAATACTATTCTCCACTAGTCTCGATCACTGTCTAACATCAATTCAATAATCTCTGCAATTTAATACCCGCCTTATACTTATAACGAACCTCTGGTCCTTCGAATCTCTCTGATTATAATAACGTGGCTTACCTATCCATATATACATCATATTGTGAAAGGGTAGAAAAGATCGAATGTCGTAGTAATAAAGTCGAGGGCAAGCGCGGTTTTTTGAGGCTATTGTAGATTAGGATCTAAACTTTAGGTTAAATTAACCGTAATATTAATATTGTTTCATTGTGTTTATGTATATATATATATGTACCTCTAATATTACATCACATTAGAACATATATATATATCATTAAATACTATAATTTATATATATATATATTATTCTTTACAACTTGTAGACTTACTATTGTCTTAACATACTTTTGATTCCATTCAAGTCTACCACCTACTCACTCATACAACACCATATATATATATAATATCAACTATATAATCACCTGCCATATGTATATATATATATATAAGCTTTCCCCTATATATAAACTTATATAATAATATATATACGCCTGTTGCAAATCCATAAAACCTAAATATCAAATTTATTCTTCTATCTCATTCTCAATTATTTTCTCAATCATATGTTTCAATGTAAAGATTTGATTCCACAACATCCTCTATACCATCCTAAACGCAACCTTGTTTCTTTTACACCTAATCAGTCCTTATACAGTCACTCGATCGTACCTTTTCGAACAAAATATACCAGCATATAACCTTCCCTACAACATCATCTAAATTAAACTTATATACCCCTATATTATTTCTACAGTTCCTTTATTTACTTTCCTCTTTAACCTCACAGGGTACATAATTATCCATTATATATATAATTATAGCTATACTACTTCTCTATATACTCTCACAATCACTTGGAATCAATTATTATTATTATTTATTATTATTAATTAATTATTATTAATTATTATTATTTATTATTTATTATTATTATTATTTATTATTATTATAAATTTATTAATTTTATAATTTATATATTATTATATTATCTTATTTATATTATTATTTATTTATTAAATATTAATTATATTAATTATATATGTATATTATATAAGATATATGATAGATATGAATAGTAATATAGAACACTTTGGAATTTGAAATAGTATTAGCCCTCGAATAGCGGATGGTTATACAAAGATACATAAAATTATTATTTGGAGAGGAGATACACCTAACACATTGATATTAGGAAGGAACCTGGCGATCTTTATATTGTTAAGGTTAATAACTTTAAACGCTAATATAATATATCTCACATGTAGTAGGATGAGCTATCATGTTTTATATTATTTACTTAAGGATTGTGTACTTTTGCCTCATGATGGGTGGGTCATGTTTGTTGGTATTGGTTTAACGTTTGCTGAGTATTATATATGATACTTTTAGGTCTTTGTTTGTCTTTGTTGTTCTAGGTAGAGCTTTTGTCTTTTATATAATATATAGAGATATGAGTAGTATTAGTAGGATTAATATAGCTGGAAAGTCTCATATGTAGCAGGTAGTTTAGTCATTATATGAGTGCTTGGTAGTAGGTATACTTATAATATAATCACTTCTGAGGTAATAGCAATCACTATTATATCTCTATGCAGATAGTGATGAAGATATGTGTAAAAGAATCAGATAGATTGTCAATTAGTATCTGCTTTTGATAAGAATTGTGTAGCTAGAGAAGTACAGGGTTATGATCTGTCTCCTATTGGTTATTTATTAAGTTATATGTATATGGATGGGTATTTATAGAAAGTAATATTAGGATAGTGGAGATAGGGTGATATAGCAAGGTGAGAAAGGTGTTAGATAATGATGGAGAGAATGTAAGAGAGTGGAGGGTGCCCTAAACGCTATTCGTCTTGCGGTGTTATGTTTTAGATTTTGTATAGACGAATTAAAGTAGTATTTGAAGAGGCATTGGTAAATGAGTATTATAGCAGAGATGGAAAAGTAAGGGTATGAAAGTATATACACATATAGATAAAAGTAAGGTTATGGTTGTGAATGAGAATGACAGTTTTACTGTGTACAGAGAGTAGATTAGTTATGTATTGAATGGGTGAACAACTGAGGGAACAGTGTATCCTTGAGTTTTAATATTTTAGGACTACTATATAGTCATAATATGAAATACTGAATTAGTAAACTGCAAAGATGATATTAGGAAAAGTTGTGAATGAGAGTAGTATAGATGAGCTGGGATGCAATTAAATTACTTGGATGAAAATATATATAGTAAAGGAGCCCAAAGTTCTTGAGTGCTCTTAGGGGTGTTTAATTACTAGAGGGCATGTTATTGTTACCTGTGATTAATGCATATATAGTAGTGAAACTATATGGTTATGGAATAAGAGGTATATAGATACTAAACTTAACACTGTGTTCAGATGAACAATCTTAAAGGCGTGTTAGTGTGAAGAAGAATTGATTAAATGAGGAAAGAACGCATTATAGGTTATAGAGTTTGTGTGCTGTGAAGAAAGAGTAAATGAGAGAATAAATGAAAAGTATTTAGAGATGGTTTAGTTCTTAGTGGATAAAAGGATGGATATACGATTGTTGGTATTATAAGCAGATTATATATATAGTTTGATTGAGTGTGCAGATAGGAATCGACCAAGCTGAGAGACCGTTAAGGAAAAAAGTGGATTTGAAGTCGGTATAGGTAAATTGCTGGATGAGAGATGCAATGCGAGTTTGGGTAGAGGGGAGAGGAAAGGTGCATATTAGAAAGTGATATGGCGAGTGATTTTGTGATGGGGTATTTAGTATTGTTAGGCTCCTTGTGAGCCAAGGGATAAATCAACATGAACGAGATGCCAATATGTTGAAGGTAGCCGGTCGGCTATAGTCTATACTCTCTAGTGTAATGACCCCTAGGTATAGTGGATTTTATTCTGTACCGTGTCACAACGAGTTCTACTTAAGGTATAAAGGTGGTGCGAAATACGAGCTAAAGGCCTTATTTTCTATTTTGCGATCTTATTAGTCTGATTAGATTATTACTGTGCACTTAACTTACTATTATACAAAAAGATCTGTTGTATACAGCATGAGCAAAACTTAGTATGACGTATAGAATTAACATCGACCAATATAATTGTGGATGATAAAGGATGCGATTAGATAGGATGCTATGATTTTATTGTCATATATCACTATAAAATTAAAGAGAGAAGTAACTTCGTTAAAGATTAGTATTGAAAATTCTGAAGAGTTATAATTAGGTTTAAGCTTAAATAGGTTTATGACCCTATCTTTAGTCAATAGAGTTATAATTATATAGGTTTTCATCTTAATATGATAGGTAATTTTTGGCTCTTATTTATGTTATATTCCTTGTCGATCTATAAATTTCATAATGTAATATATATATCTAATATAAAATATCTTATTCTCTATTTTATTTACTCCTCTAATTAAATAAATGCTTAACATATAAAAGCTTACGGTATATGAAGTGCTTTATATTCGAGTAGAAGGAGAGTATAATTCGTCAATAGAGTAAATTAATTGTTATATATATATATACTCTATATATATTATTATATATATAGTATTAATTATATGCTCATATTATATTTATTTTACATTTTATATAACTTATCATTTTTTATAAATTTTCTTCTTATTTCTTTATACTTATATCTTTCATCTATAAACGGTTTTATCCGTTTCAAGGTATCGTATATTCTTATCCTATCATAATGTAAGTACACTTTGAGTACTTTATCAATTTAATGGTACTCTATTATTCTTATTCTATTCTCATCTTATCTTAAATCTTAATCCTCATGTCTTGTCTTTCTTGTCTTGTCTTTCGTCTTGTCATTTCTCAACTAGTCTCGGTCTCGTCATGCGTCATGCGTCTCGTCCTCGATCTGAGCGAATCGATCGTATGGCGTGCTTCCTGCTTTTCTCGTCCAAGATTACTGGTTGGTGTTCCATCATATAATTGTTTTGTAATGGCGTGCGTAGACAGATTCATTCTCTCGGAAAAGAACGTCAGTGAGAATGTAATTATGACTCAAGATGATATCGCAAAAGAAACCATGCTTCTAATTCCAGCCCCTTCAAAATATCCTATTCTAGTGATGAACTTGTTGAGTGAGCACAAATCCACCTAGAGCTTCACGGGACCCTACATTCTCGAGCCAATATTTAGGCCCTGACGGATCCTCCAAAAAGATATATGTCTAAAATGCGCCTATGGGTCATACCCTACAATAGCTGCAGAATCTCAATATGGTGGATGTGGGAGCTCACTTACCATACCCCCTCATTCTCACAAAACCCCGCCTTTCAATCCTATTCGTGAGTGCACCTTATTGCCTTCGCCGCGTATCTGCCAAACTAACAAGTATTATATATTAAGACATATCGTTTACTGACTATAATCCACTTTGTTCCTTCGGTCTCACCACCATGACTGGAGTGTCGATTCTCCAACACACACACTTCACTACACTATATTACATTCCACTTAACTAACCGTAGATCATTGTCATTCATTATATTACTTTTCCACATGACCAAAAACCATCTCAACGTAATACTTTCATTTTTATTCTCTCATTTACACCCTCCTTTCTTCAATCAACTCTTATAACTCTCTATATATATCAACTGTTCATTAATTCTTCTTTCATTTTAATCAATTCCTTTTCACACCTAACACGCCCTCAAGAAAAATCATCACATCTGAAAAATATATATATATTTTAGTAACTTAGTCTGCAAAAATTTGAAAGGCAGGTGGAAGAGAGATTTTTTATGAAAAGTACGAATATCAATTAACACAAGGCACACAAATATAACTTACCCTTAATTAAAGGCTCATAGACACTCAGACTTAGTCACTTACATCCATCCAAACAATTTAATTTGCATGTACCAGCCACCTTCCTGCCCTACACAACTTTCCTACTACAATACTATTAACACTTATGCTCAAATCATTCACGTCCCATTTTCATGCAAACATATATCCTAAATATTTAAACTCAGACACTTGTTATCAGCTTGTGAGTTCGACCTATCTAAAACATAACTTTCACAATCGAGAGGATTGAGTCCCTTCAAATCACTAATTACCGTAAATCTTATCATTTTATCTATCACTAGTTTACTTTCAAACCCCCTTATATTTATTCACTTTTTAAAATAAAATATAATAACAAATAATTATAAAATACAACAACTCCCCTGCCATAAAATCTCTTCATACCAATATCCTACTAAAACTCTCATTCAGACTCACCACATATAATATGATATACAATAACAAATTCATTATACCGCATATAATTAAGGTAATGGCACCTCCACTCACTCTACCTAATATTCTCTACATTCATTATATACTAATACCATTTCCTGCAACCTCCCCATTAATCATTACTATTAATATCATATTTCATAATCATACCACCCAATTAATATAATATATAATATACAAGTTAATTATGAATTACTACAAGGGGATCAATGAACACATCCTGCCTGCACTTCGAGCTATTAATAATTATTATAAGCACCAATTCTACTTTATTGAACACATTATATATTTCTTACATATATATACTACAAGATTATATATATATATAGTATATATATATATATATAACTAGTTACACTATCGCATATCACAAATACTTTTGCATTACCATTCATTTGAAGACTGTACTTAATATAATATCATCATATCAGCAGCGCAACATCCATATATTCATTAAAACATTAACATATACAGTTGCATATAAATTCACTATAAAAACTACTAAATTTCATATTATATTCTTCTTCTCTACTATCAATATTATTACTCAGTCTAATTTTGTTATCAATGTAAAGATTTGATGCCACATAATATTCCTTACTATACCACTTACCCAAATATTTGTAGCATGTACAAAATATATTACATACTACTATATATCAGTTAACTACTTACATGAATATATCGCTCTGAACGTCATTCATCTTCAGACTAAAATCCTACTATATTATCTCACTAATTAACACTACCATATATAACTAATTCTCACTTATATAATTCCCTATAGAGTTCACAGCTACTATTATACCTAACCTTACCTACCTATAATATATATCACTTATATATATATAAGTGGTACTTATTACTATGCATCTAATATGATCTAACTCAATATACCCATCACAGGAATATACCCTCTTATATCATAAACAAGTCTCTATTATCTAAACTAACTATACCTAAATACCAATAATCACTACCATACTACGCCTCACCGTTCTAATGAGATCATTTTATTCTCACAGTAATATTATCATTACTATATCATATGCAAGATTTTAACCGTTCTTAGAAACTATTATTTTGCAACAACTTTCATCATAACGACAAACTTAATATTAACATAAATTAAAAAGCAAAAGAACCGTCCTCGTATCTCTAATGTTTTTATGCGAATGTATGAATGATCCAATTATGTTCTCTTTTATTATAATAATACTCTATTAATTCCTTCTTGTAACTATCACACAAAATCACGGGCAGCAAAACAACGACATTTAAGTGAAAAAGGACTCAAAGGTAATAGGTTTTTTAATAGGTTTGACTCTTAATCAGAGTTAAATAATGAGGTATGACCTCTTCATTTATACTGTTATAATATAGGATAATTTGGTACTTTAGATCTTCTGTGAATGCTCGTTATGCTTTCACATAACTCCCTATACTCACATTATCTATTATCTCTTATTATATACTTTTATTAATTACTCTATTATTAAAATTATTATATAGTTTATTTATAATTACTCTCATAGTCTATTAACTAATAAGTGTGCATAGCACAAAAAATGTATTTTTGGCTTAACTCATATTTTATATAAGTATTAATTAATATACTCATGTAACTTTAATTTATTCACTCTAATTATTTATTATTATTCTCATGCTTATTTTTTTTTTTATTCTAGTTATTATATATTATTATTCAATATTATTATTATTATTATTATTATTACTATTTATATTTATTATTTAATCATTCATTATATTTATTTTTTAAATATTATACACCCTATTCTTTTTCCTATCCTATTCCCTCTATAGCTGAAACATATATTAATTTAAAAAATTTATACTTACTATCTTTGTTACATACGGTAAAATAAAATGTGATGATTTAGCATTTATACATCTTGATAGAATAAAATTAATTTGTCGATTTTCAAGCATTTTTCTTATTTTTTTTTGTTGCTTACTCTCACTTTTCTAGTGTTTAGTTGTATCATTTTAGTTGATTAAACCTTTCATGCACGCTCTCTCATGGATAAGCTCTAATTAATGGTATTATCATATTTTCAGTTATTATTATCTCGTGAGTTATTACTTATTGTTATTAATTATTATGTATTTGTGGACTCACCTAATCATTATAGACCTTAATTGCTCTTTTCACTACTTCTATTATATATCTTATTTTGATTTTGAAGGGCTGCCGCAGTTATTCGCACACCACCACTTCAATTGTCTTCAAATTTCTTATTTATAACTATTAATAATCTAATTTTGCACTGCAACAGCTGCTCAAGAGATATTTCACAATTTCACTAGAATAAGAAAAAATATTAGTGCGAAATAATAATTTTGAAGAACTCACATAATAATTATATAATATGATATGAAAATATAATAAATTATATAATCTAATCTATTTAAATTCTAGTGATATTATAATATAAATATAAAAGGACCAAAATTTTTGGGTCCAGATTTTGTAACCCATTTGAGTAGAGCAAAGATGTCAAAGAGTACATAAATAATATTTTGATGATGGTGTCTAACCTCTTTGAAATTTCCATCAAATAATTGTTACTATATGGCAATGATAACAACTTGACTTTTTGAATTTTTCCGAGTATTTATTGTGTTTACTCGAGTGGTTGCGCATCGAGATCTTTAGCATATTCGTAATAATACGTTTGGTCATAATGTTTGTAATATGGATATATCTCTTTTGATATCGAGAAAATATCTTTGAGATATATTATATATTAATATTGATACTATTTAATGACAATGTCACATATATGCACAGTTTGACTCACCGGATAATACATATTTGATACCGAATAAATAATAAAAGTTATATTACACATAAATAATGTATATTATTATGAAAATATTATTTACTAGTTAGCTATAATTTATTTTTTGAGTTCACAAATGCTGGTATAACTAGAGATATAAGAATTTTAACTCTCACTTAATATTACCGTATATCGTAGAAAAGGTGTGATTAGTCAGTAAAAATTATAATTATTAATCAAACAAAACTTCTCTAATGTAGTGAGAAAATTAATGTTGTTAGGCAGTTTATGTTGAGTATTTAATGTGGCACATTGTTGTGGCTATTTATCATTTCTTTGCTATTCCTTCCTGCATATGATGAGAAACCAATATGGCCTTGGTGCCCGAATTCGTAAGAAGGGTGAAGGAATGCCCAATTATGAATAATAATAATCTATTTATGTGAACATAATAATACATAACTATTTGGATCTTGTTAGAATTTACCCAAAGAAGAGTATGAAATGATTGAATCCAAAGCAGGTTGAGTAAATGATTTCATGTGAAATGGAGATAAATAATAATTTAATTAACTAATAAATTATACTAAAGCAAAATAATTGATCTTTATTGCAATTGACTGAAATAAGAAAGCTCGAAGACTGTGAGCAAATAGAAAGTAAAATCCAATGGCTTAGTAGATATAGTGTAATTATATTAAACATATAACGTTTATAATAGCTTGTATCACTAGTCATATTTGTATTTTTATAAATCGCTCAAAAATGAACGGGTTTGGTCCGATTTTAGGATTAAAAGCTCTTATTTGTCATTTAATTCATATATACACCATTTCTTCATAGATAGATTTATTTATTTTTATAGATTATACACTATAACATTGCTTATACTGTATTTCATATTTCATGAGTTTTAATTTAAAGTGATAATCATTACCTATTATTATAGTGAGAGTATTTTCACACTATAAAGGATAACTCCTTACCTTTAAGAATTACTTACGACACTCTTGTAATCCGCACATATATTCCTATGTATTAACAACATTATAATTGATGAGATGGATAAAAAATATACTAGGTATATATATGATATGTTTGTAATGATTTAGGAAAAGTTTATGTTCTATTTTTATGCTAATTATAAAATTTATAGTACTTATATACAGATTTTTTTTTTTTTATTTTTTTTTAAAGGGAAAATAAATAAATAGAAATTCATTTCGTTTTGAGCCGATATGCTGTTAGTTATTGTTATAGCATCATGGTTTTCACTTCATTACATTGTGAGAATATATTATATAAGTTTCATTCACCCCTTGCATATAGTGAACTCACATACATATTTTATCAAATTCTCTAGAAAGACTTGAGCAAAACTTTTAGTCGATACTGTGAATAACTTCCTTTAATTCTATTTGTAAATGAAATTGCAACCTGTTTGGATTAATATGGAAATATAAGTGTTGATTTAAAAAAGTTGTTAGAGAAATTAGTTTTTATTCGGAATATCTTTTTTCCTACACAACAGGAAATATATTTAATCTTACAACGACATATATTGCAGAAATTTCCTTATCTCTACTCATTATATAAATATCTTTATTTCAGTACCTTTATTGTACAGATTTTAGTTAATAAAAGTAATTAGTCCCAATTGCTTATTAATCAGTAATTAAAAATATTATGTATATATAACTATATCTATAAGCTCTAGATAATTGACTATATATCATAACGCGGCCGAGTGGGATGTTGTTGTCTCTCTCATTCATACTGAGATACAATGTGGGTTTGGGAGGTATATTAAAGAATCTTTCTATACTTATTAGTATATATTAATTTATAGTATATATATATTAGTTTATTTTGTAACCTATATCACATTAAATTTTGAGAGGCAGATTAAGCTATTTGGAAATATATCAAATCATCTAATCTTCTCACGGCAATAGGATATAGTATTTTTCTTTATAAATACATTATATTCCCTTATAATATAGTTAAATTATATATATTATCATATATTTATTTATTTATCTTATAACATTTATTTTAAACTAAATATATATATATAATATAAATATATATTATATATAAAACTTTATTATTTTATCTATAAACTGCTCCATCCTGAAGTTCCTCCTTGACTTTAAACTTTTCACGGATTACTGTTCTTATTGTAATCTTGAGTTACGATTTACCTGGTGGAAGTTGCGTCTAAATCTAAGTATAAGTAAAACCTGATACTCAAATTTTATATCTATTTAATATATTTTTTATCTCTATCTAAAAAGTACGTTACCAAATTTATTTATATACTCTATATTCGAAGTATCTATTACTATCATGTTATATGATTCTTTGCAGTAGCTAGATATGTAATCGAATCTGGGACTTTTGGAATATACCCTGCTAGTTTTTGAGCTAGACTATATGGGACCTCTGTCCAAATTATCAACTGAGAGTCGCATAGCAAATAAGTAACATGTATAGCCGTAATTAAAAATAAAAATTTACATAAACTTTATAATTTCTCATTTTAGCAATTTTTATTGATTATTTATTTTTTTTTTTTTTGCCTATTTAAATTTACTTGAATACTTGTATAACAAAATTATAATATAACAGTGTACACTATATAAGAATCTATAGGCCAGGTAATACAATAAGTCAATTTACTCCACTAAACTTGACTTCCGTATAATTATAATTACTTTAACTATATCAACAGGTGTATATTATGAGATGGATACGTCAATATAAATTTGCTTTTCTTAAGATAAAATAAAAATTATAGATAATAAAGGTTACAAACAAGTTAAGTACTTTTATTGTTTTAAATGAAATTTTATCAAAATCATATTGGTTGGAGTAATATAGCAGATGTATTAGTAGGTGATGTAGTTGAGTGTTGGTAGAATACAACCTGTATACTGAAGAGTAAATTATCGAAGAAAAGTCTGAGTCAGTTAGATAAGGATAATGCCTATAGGAGGATGATGAAAATTGTCACGAGTTTTGTTACTAGGGTATTGGGAATGGAAAAAAACAAGCTCGTTTTTATGCGACAAGAAAAAAAAATACGTTTATTTTTTTTTTACATAGAAATAATTTAACATATAAGTCATTTTATCCAAAGAAATATGCAAGAAATTTGTATTTTATTTCTGTAATATTATTTAAAAGTAAGTTGTTAAGAATTCGATTAATATGAAACAATTATATTTTAAGATAAATTGTATGACAAATATGTCTCACTAAATCTGACACTCAGAATATGCTCTATAGCCGACTTAACATAGTGGCTCATAAAGCGTAGAGCGACGGAGTTCGCCAATGGTACAAGTATGATCGTAGGGTTCGAGTTACCTTAGTTCGGATCCTAGGTATGAAAATTACCTAGAGAAGTTACCCCTCCTTCTCTTTGAATAGGGCTATGCTCGTTAGGTGTGGTTGTTTTAAAACTTTCACATAATCAAATCTAAAAAAAAAATAAAAAATTTGGACAATTTTGGTTCCAATTTTCCAACATAAGTAAGTGGGAAGATCACTTATCATCGCATATCATTTGTATAATCTCATTAGTCTTTCATGGCTTGTTCCATATCATGATGTTTATTTACTAATTTCAACTTATTGCATTTTCATAATATTTTATTCATATTCTTAATGTTAATGTTTCTTAATGTTTATCTTACTAACTGAGTTTATTCAGACTTATATCAGTAACAATTATTTTTATCATAATTATTTTAAAATATATGAAATTTAAGAAAATTTGCTACTAACATGTACAATAAAAGTTATATTATATGTGGACTGTATATACTTATTTTAAGTGAAAATATAATCAGTTAGCAAAGGCTATCATATCAGCATGAATATATATTATATATAACTTATTTTGTTATAGTTAGTATCGTAAATGAATAATGGAAGGAAAAATACTATAGTTATTATATATGTAAGGGAAATAACCTGTATGTGAAATTCTGATGAATTTGCCAACTGAGAGAGATGATTCAATGTAAGGGTGTTCTTGTCGATGGAATTTCCTTCTAATGGTCAGGCTTTAAGGGTTCTGTTATACAATATGCGTAAAGCCCTCCTTTGCGTATTTACTAATCACTACTATCACCACTAGTTGTGTCTAGTTGAAACTCAGAAAGACTAACCACTCACTTATACTGAATATCTCTGCAATCACTAATATTGGCTTGCGAGAGGGAAAGCTGATTGTAGATAAACAGACTTATCAGTCAATACGAATCGAAAAACATATATTATATAAATGGTGTTTTTCGCCATGCTGAAGACGCCATATTATAGATAAATTTATGAAGTTACTATTGATTCAGAGCCAGTTTTATTTAATACATTCTATTTGTGATTTACTGTTAACTCGTGTGAGAGCTTGTGTGGACGAGTGAGAGTTGTTTGTAGTGAGAGGAATACTATAAAAAATGATTAATGTTGAATCAAAAGTTGATATAAATATACTCAATGCACATACATAAATAAAAATATATTAATTAATATATATATAGTAAATTCAAATGCATAAAATAATATATAAATAATTATCAATATATAAGATATATTCACTATATTATATTTTTTCAACTTTGTGAATTGGAACCTTTTTCATTTAACATGCAGAACTACTTTATTAAGTTATTAATCATTTGCAACTCGCAGTTAATCAACTTTTGAGTAATATATTGATCACTTCACACTCACTATTTGATCCATACATTAATATAACTAGACTCAATTTCATATATAAAGATATAAAAATAAATATATATAATACATTTTATAATTTGAAGTTGTGATTAAGTAAATTATAAATAAGATGTTAAAAATAATCAATACACCGATAATATATTAATATAATCATGGTATATATAATAAAGAAAGAAAGAAGCCTACAAACAAGCATACATTCCAAGATACCGGGTAACATTAAATTGTACAGATCCTATCTAAGTAAATAAATAATAATTTAGCAATAAAATCAATAATTTTTTGAATTATAAAAATAAATAAATATTCAGATAAATAAGAGGCATTAGTTATCTCTAACCAACTTTGATTTAATTTTCAATAATGACAAAAATACTGTCTATAATTTGAAGATTTTCTAATATTAAACTAATTAATTGAAAAATGAAAACATTATACTACTATCTTCCAATACAATCATATAATTAGCACAAACTCAATTATATAATTATTAAAAAAATAACAAATTTAAAAATATAAGAATAAATAGAAAAATAATAAAGAAGATAAAAAAACTGAAATGAAAAAGAAATTTGGAAAAATTTGTTAGGTTTATCATAAAAGATAAAAATAAAACTTTAAATATAAATAGAGATAAAACAGATATTTATTTATTAATTCACTCAACACCTCTGAATAATAATGTTTTGATCAGAGCAATAGAAGAAATGGATAGAATTAATAACGAGTAATAGAATGAATTAGGACGGAGTAGATAATTAATTAGATGAGAGAGATTGTAATGATATGTAATTGGCCAAATACATAATAGTAGATATAGAATCCACTACAACTATTAATAACGATAATTATGATCTATAAATGATAAGAGGGTATCCGAGATATACTGTCATGAGTTAGTAAATTTATAATTATAATTATATCGTTTAATAGAAGCACTCTTAGGTAGGATTTATGACTTATAGCGAACGAGTTCATCACTTAATTTATAGATATATAAGGCCAGACACTAGCTAGAAGGAGGCCGACAGGTAAGGTGCTCGAATAAGCTTAATCATCTTATATAATCAATGAGACCTTAGTATCGGAATAATTCATATGGGAACTATACCATAACTTGTTGAATCCTGTGGCAACTTATTTTTAGTGTGGACACTGTATGTAAATCACACAAAATAAGAGTTGATATGCACAAAAATAAATCAATACTGTTAATTACTTACAATTAGATACAGGGAAAAAGGAATACATTTTTTCGAAATACCTATGTATACATGTGTTGGAGTTAAGAAGAAAGAGAATAGGTGATAAAATATGATGATGATGAATAATCAAAAATACATAATGGGAGGACTCGTAATATTTATTATCCTTTTTTGCGTGAGAGGAGCGAGAGGAGCAATGATCTACTTTGTGAGCATCAAAGGAGTAAAAAAGATAAGCATTTATGTATAATGAGCAATTATTTATGATCAATTGGAGTCTTCTACCTCGAAAAGTAGGAAATCACTAATATAAATAATTATAAGTCCGAGTCAAATATCTCAGATTTGTTTTTACGTCAACCATGCTCACAATAATATATATTATTATATATAATTAGTATAATTATATATATATAATATATATATATATAATATATATATATATATATATATATATATTTTTATTATATTTATAATTATATATATATATATATATATATATAATATATATATTATATTATATTATAGTATATATATATATATATATATATATCATATATATATATATTAATATATATATATATATATATATATATAATATATATATTATATATATATTATATATATATATATATATAATAATATTATTTGTAAAGGTATTATACTGCAATGTAGGGGGCTGTGGAGACGGGGAACGAGGGGGGACGTTTTCCATACCCCGTAGGGGAGGGGCGGAAGGAACCCCCGCGACCAAATACAAAGAGCGGAGGGTTCCGGAGACCCTCCCGGAGGGGGGAAATTAGTCTACCCCGTAGTTCCCCGGAAGGCCGGAGACCCCGACTCCTGCTCGGTGTGGTATAGCCTTGGGGTATTCTTTTAGTTCAAAAAAAAAAAAATAATAATAGAATGTCTATTTATTTTACGAGTAACGTATATAAAAGGTCTATAAATAGCCTGCTAATCATATAAAGATAATAAATTACGATAATTTTTTTTTTTTTACATTATCAAATCTAAAATTTTTAAAGCCAGGTATTCCAAAAATTTATTCTTTTTCCTTTAGCTATTGTAGTTTTTGAGATATTTTTTTTTTTTTTTTTTTTTTTTTTAATTACATTTTCCGCACTAAAATTTTTTACAAGCATTCCATCAATTTATTCCTTTTCATGGTAGCTGTTGTAGTTTTTTTTAGATATGGATTGTGTGGCTCCTTCTAAAAAAAAAAAAATGTGTAGACAAAGATACAAGAGCTCATTACACAAAACATTGAAACTACTTTTCAAAACAATAGTGTTAATTCTTATTTTCATGCATAATTTAATGTTGAAGCTTGTGGACGTCACATTGCTTTGATGATTTCAATCTGCTTGTTTTGAATTTGAAATTCCTTTTATAATTTTAAAATGTATAGTCAAGTTAAGTTGAAAAATTTAATAGTTTATAACTTTTTAAACTTCATCAAGAAACTACAAATAGAAAAAATAAATTTATAACTTGAATTTTTTAAAATAGAGAAAAAAAGACCAGTGAATGGCAGTTTCTTTGCTTGCATTAACTAGAAAATACGCCTAATTATCAACTTTACATCTACCTTTTTTTATTGTGGCTGGCGAAATCATAAAGTACAAATATAATATATATATTATATTATATATATATATATTATATATTATATATATAATATATAATATATATATATATAACTATATAATATATATATATAATATATATAATTTAATTAATATATATATATATAATATTATATATAATTATATATATATATATATAGATATCTGTATCTATATATATATAGTATATATATATATATATATATATATATATTATATTTATATATTAAAGGTTCACACCTCACGGGCATAGCCTTAATCTAGAAGAAGGAAACTTTCTCTGGTAATTCAGCCTAGATCCGGACTAGTTTATCGAGCCGGGCCCTTGATTGAGCACGGTAGATTTTATATATATATATATAGTATATATTATATATATATATATATTATATATATATATTATATATATATAGTATATATATATATATATATATGTATATAATAGTGTTTAATTCTTTATTTCTTACACTAAGCACATTAAAAAATATACTTCATTAAAATAAATTATATCACATAATATCAAACTATATTATATAATTAAAAATAGTTAACACAAGATCATATACCTCCAAGTTATCTTAAGGGATCCTCCCTATTTTGCACAAATTTTATTCTTTCTAAGAGAGCAAGGAATTCAATAGATGGATAAATAGATTTTAGATAGAATAGATAGAATAGATAGATAAGAATAGATAGATAAAGATAGATGATAGATGACTTTAGAAATATAAAAGTTATAGAAGGAAAGATAGATAGATAGATAGATAGATAGATAGTTAGATAGATAGATAGATAGGGACATAAATAAAAAACAAAACTAAATAAATAGATCAATAGATAGATAGATAGATAGATAGATAGATAGATAGATAGATAGATAGATAGATAGATAGATAGATAGATAGAATTTTAGATGATAGATAGTAGATAGATAGATTAAGATAGATACACACATACATTCATACATACATACATACATACATACATACATACATACATACATACATACATACATACATACATACATACATAGAGAGATAGATAGATAGATAGATAGATTGTTAAAATATTCGAAACCCTAAAACAAGGGTGGCCAACCTTTTTCATACCATGCGCCAAATTTTTCACCGACGAGTTCAGATGCGCCATATATATAGGCCTATATATATATATATATAATATATATATATATTATATATAAATATATATATATATATAATTATAAACTACAAATATATTTCACCTTTATTTTTATAAATATAATATATCTATAAAATATAATGTAAGATATATATATTTATTTATATATACAAATGAAATCACAGAATATTTGATTTCTTCATTATTAATTATATTTTTAAGAAATTTTTTTGATTTAAAAAATACGGCACTAACTTTTAAAATAATGCTTGTATGAAATAAATAAAACAAGTAATTTAAGAAATATATGAAGAGTGTGGTAAGCTCACTATCCCTGATAAAACACAAAAATTTTAAAACTGATGCTCAGTGACGAAATTTTTATTTACAAGGTAATTTAAAAATAATGTTTCAAATATGAGTTTTGGCGGGAAAATATATTGAATATGAGAGTCGACGCTACAAAAAAAAAAAAAAAAAAAAAAAAAAAAAAAAAAATGCATAAACATTTCGATATTTGTTACATACTTCTTTATATCTTGCCAGATTTAAAAACAAATTTCTGGAAATAAAAGGAATTTTTAGTTTTCATTAAATAAATTCGTAAGAAATAGGCTGACGTGCCCCAAGTTAAAAATATAATAAATCTTCCAAAAAGTACCGTAGCAATGGCGCCCCATTTAATAATCATACCATTGTGCACGTTTGGGGCATGCGCCAAGGGTTGGCCACCCCTGCCCTAAAACAATATGCATATAATTATTATAAAAGACATATATTTCACCTTTATTTTTAAAATAAAATATTCTGCCAAAAAACATATTGTAGAAAATTATTACTTTAAGAATTACATTTAAAGTTCTTAAATTTTTTTATTTTAACTCCAAAACTTTTTTATTAACAAAATAGAAATATTCTTTATTTTCTAGGTTTATTAAAATTCCTTATTTGGACATAAGGTTGCCAAATTCTCCCTGTAATGTTGCCACATTTTCTCATAAAAGTTGCCAAATTCTCTACTAAATTAAATGTTTCTAGATTCTCTTTCAAATCTTAAAATTTAAGACACAATATTCTTTTTATTTAAATTAAATATTTTATAATGAAAAATTTTAATTATCATCTTTTGCCATTAGCAAAAATTATTACCTGAGAAATAGTTCATAATTTTCAATATTAAATTCAAAACTAAAAAGGAATTATAATATATTATATATATATTATAATATATATATATATATAATTATATATATATATAATATTATTTATATATTTTATATATATATATTTATACTATATATATATATATATAATAGTATATATATATATTATATATATAATATATATATATTATATATTATATATATTATTTATACATTTGTATAAATAATATTAAAAGTTTGTTATAAAAATATATAAATATATATTATATATATAAAATAAATATATATATAGATATATATTATATTAAATATATATATATATATATTAAATATATATAATATATATATATATATATATATTTATATATATAATATATATATGTATATATATATTATGTATATATATATATATTATATATATATATATATATATATATATATATATATATATATATATATATATATATATATATATATATATATATATATATAGCGTCAAGTGTTGAAAAAAAGGAAAAAGTTTAGTTCAAATTTTTTAAAAAACAAAAGTTTACCATATAATTTTTTTATTTTATTTATTTATTTTTTTTATTTTATTTTTTTTTTAAGTGAAGTTCTAAAAGGAAGTAAAGTTCAGGGTTAACTTTTCTATTAAGTTTCATGTTTTATTACTTTAGATTATGTTTAATTTCTATTATAATATATTATATTATATTATGTAAATAGTTTTTTCTTATGTAATATCTTTCAAAAACCTTTATATTATTCAATTTATATGCTGAACACCTGGTGATGTCGCCTTGACGGGAGCTCGATTGCTTTATAACTTTTTTAATACCAACCTTTTTTGGGTTGGAGTATAGCTCAGTTGTATAACATCGGGCATATTGTCCTCATTCGCAACAGGCGGTGGTTCAAGCCCAGAGAAGGCAGTAATTTCCTTATCTTCCATTGTATGTTCTTTCTTTATTTACATCTTTTATTGCGATTAATATGCAATATTTAACATCTATATATATATATATATATATATATATATATATATATATATATATATATATATATATATATATATATATATATATATATATATATATATATATATATATATATATATATATATATATATATATATATATATTATATATATATATATATAAAAATATATATAATATATATATATATATATATATAATATATATATATATATATATATATATAGATTGATAAATAAATAGATAGATAGATGTTAGAAAATAGACAAGAAAGAAGAAAGAGTGACTAAAGGTAGCATACGTTGGAGGAAAATGAGGTAAATGAAGTTTGGAAGTAGGATGAATGGGGACATAGGAAGCTCTTGTGGATAGATGTAAGAGAGGCTA